>QHHJ01000119.1:0-64682 GCA_004367495.1 Fusarium scirpi
GTCTCTAGGCCCTACCCAAGTATTAATTCTAATTGGATGGTGAACTACTCTATGACGAGAAGAGTATCTGCCTCATTCTATTAGATTACATAGCTTCGGGATTCTGATATATATAATAAGTGGCTGGTCTAAGTTATACATATACATGCATCGTGGAGATATTATAGAAAATTTTCTGCTTCATTATCTTTTCCATAGCTTAATAATAATCATTCCAGCAGGAAAGAGCCGTCCCTTGATTTTATTAATCAGATGTTGTTGGTACTTTGCGAAGCAAGCAAAGGCTGAGCTGAGAATACTATGAAAATTAGGAAAAGTACAATGATTGCTTGTCCACTTTGATACTTGTCGACGGACAGGAGAATTCACTTCATATCACGATTGGACCAATAAGATTCGATCTCAACATCCTGGGTTTTAGGAACAGAAGCATTGCCGCTGCATCGTCTCGAGAGGCTTTATGGAAGCCACCTTCGAGGCAAAATAAGCAAATAAGAAATAACAACAGTACCACAAGGTTAGTAACAATTCTAAACGAAGCAAATTCTAGAGCTCACCTGACCAAGAGATACAAGCCATCTCACAAACAGACTGCATCAGCCATGGTTAGGGCCTCTGTAATGGCATCTCTCAAGCTTGCTGTACTCATTTGACGCCGACAATGCCAACGCTGCCATAGCAAGCTCCGTACTTAGAGAGATGGCTAAGTATGGCAAGACCTTCGCCAGACGTGCTTATGGCGACTGGACTGGAACAGGATTAAACAAATGGAAAGAGCGCCTTCTTGAACAGTCGATTCAGCCAATACAGCAGTTCGCCTATACCAAAGGGAAGAACTCGACAGATTCGGCCATGATTATCGATGCTATGGATCTTCTGTACTCCAAAACCTTCGATGGTTTCTGCATTGTTTCCAGTGACAGCGACTTCACTCGGCTGGCTTCTCGGATACGCGAGTCAGGCTTAGTAGTTTATGGATGTGGAGAAAGGTAAACGCCTAAACCTTTCGTCACAGCTTGCGACAAGTTTATCTACGTTGAGAATCTCGTGACAATGACTGGAACGGCCAAGTTTGACATTTCAGAAGCTGGGCCATCCGGTGCTGGTTCGTCTCTTGCAGGGCCCATTAGCGTTGATCCGTCGATTGCTAAATCTTTGAAATATCTAGCAGTCAGCACACCATCAACCAAGCAGAACGAAAGGAACAGGGGTGGGATTGATGCTCCAAGGAGTAGCACACAAGTGGAGGAAGCTCAGCTGCTAAAACCTCAGGTCGATGGTAACTCAGCACCCGAACCCCACCCAGTTGATTCCATGGTGATTGAATGGTTGCGCAAGGCTATAGAAGTGTCTTCAGACGGCAAAGGGTGGGCCCCGCTTGCAGAAGTTGGTTCAGTTATGGTCCAGTGCCATTCCGACTTTGACCCTCGCACTTTTGGGTTTAAAAAGCTGAACGCGCTGTTAATATCCACAGGCCGCTTTGAAATCTCGCATCGAAGCGTTGGGGATGGGAAGACAGATATAATATACTCCCGATACCTTAATGAATAAGAAAGAGGGTTAAGCAGGCATAAGAATGGAGGGTCTAGCCGGATGGGTTAGAGATATCACGCGTGCACGAACCAGTGTTTATGGTAATACAATAATAATACAAGTCTATTACGCCCGGTAGGCCAACGCCCAATGGGCTCTGAAGCTAAAGATACATACAATTCGCTAGTTATTGCCTTGCTCTCGCCAAGCCCATACCATTCTCGCCTTGTTCCTTCCAGACTAGTCATTGCTTTTCTTCTTAGTCCTCATGATTGTTAGTAGTAGCAGGTCAACTTGAAGCCCAATTCCTCCAAGTGTTCAGTTTCCTATCTTCGGCGGCTGAAGCGGTGCCTGCTGTTGACTATTTGAGGGCGTCGTAGGTTATCGGTTAGTGTTGATAAAATGTTGCTAGGTGAGTGGTGTTCCTGTCATCTCGGTTCCAGGCGACCTGTGACGATCGCGAATCTGATTGTGGCTCGTACTGCGTCCATGTTTGGCGTCCATTCCTGACCGTCTGATGCTGCCTTACCTCCCAGATGAAAAGAGAGGTTGCCGCGTTTCTCATTCGTACACTGAAACATCTCTTTGCGTTGTGTCATCCATTTCACGCATCGAAAGAGGAAATGCTCTACCGTTTCTTTTGCCTGCCTACATGGGCATTCATCCGTCGGTACTGCCTTGATCTGATATAGATAACCGTTCAGTCGCGCCATTCCGGTTCTGAGCTGCGCAAGCACGCTGGCCTCCTTCCATGACAACTGGTCGTATAGCAGGCGAGTATGTTTTCCGGGCAGAGCTGAGTCGACCTTTCTAGAATGTCTGCCAACTCCATCTGGTAGCTTCCTCTCCATTCGTAGATCTGCCCTCGTTCGATTGAGAATTGTGGTCTTCGCTTTGGCGATTCCTCTCTGTGGCGTCATGTACGGCTCCGTTGCATAACGGGCTGACATCTTGGCTGTCTTTTGAATTTTGAGCTCGCTGTCGGGTGGTAGCCAGATGAGGTTGACTCTATTTCCGTCTCTTCTAAGCTTCTCTACGGCATCATATATCTCTCGGATGTGCCCTTGACCTGATTGTTGGCGCGGGTTGCCTATCGCCTGTGCTGCGGATCTGTTACTCGTCAAGATCACAATAACTCGATATTTGATCTCTGGCAGACAGCCGAGGCCATGAGCAATCGCTGCTAGTTCGGCTGTGTAGGGATTGTGTTCTTCCCTCGTACCCAGGGTGACCGAAAAGGTTTCGCTGGTCTTGCCGGCTCTTGCCACGGATATGGGGATTCTGATAGTTCCTCCCATGCCGACCAGATCATTCCGCGCGGAGCTGCTTGTGTTTATGGTAATTTGACGAAATACACAGTTACTACGCGTGCACGGACCAGTGTTTATGGTAATTAATGAAATACCCAGACATAACGCGTGCAGAAACGACCCGGCAACGTGCAAGGGCCAGCTTTCTTGTATTTCGTTGAAGTACCACCACGACTGCGTACAGTAGTAGTAGTAGGTGGAGACGTATAGAAAAAGCAACTACGACTCAAGCGAGGCGTACAGCAACGGTTTATTATGAGAAGAGTATGAAAGTACTGATTGGTGCAGAAATGGAAGCGCCACGTTGATCCTCTCAACCGATCAGTTGATTCCACGTGACCTATTGAGATGACAAGACAAAAAGGGGTCAATATACTTGTCTTAACAAACAAATAAGATTCGTAGGTGAGTATGCATCGCACTTTTCAATCTATGGATTAAGATTAGCCCTTAGCTCACTAATAGTGCAGCGCTTAACAAGATTCATCAACAGAAAGAAGCAGCGACTAAATATGTCCGACGGGTTTGCCGACGAACTAACGTCACAATCAGCATCGGTACAGGAGGTTGACGTTGCTGTGACAGCTCCATCATTCGTCCCTGATGGAGAAGAGGTCACTTACCAGGACTACTACAACAAAATGCATCGCTGCGCAAGTTATTCTCAACATGGCGAGTTCAAGGTTGAAGATCTTGTTATGAAACTACAAGACCTCCTCCGGGCTGGCCGACTTGCCTGCGCACTCTGTTCAATTCAATGTATGAGAGAAGAGGGAACCGAATGTGAATACGACGATACGCATGACACTTCCAAGTGTTTTTATCAAGATCATTATGATAAAATGCCTATGTGGCTGGAGGCTCTTGAGGGATACCAAGCACGAGGTCATGGAAATGGAGCACGATGCGACCGTTGTCAATTTCCCAAGGACTTATGCTGGAGGACAGTACATTTCCAGATACTGGATGAAAGGTATGGGAATGAGAAGGAAGCTCAGCAGAAGACGGGCAAGCCTTACCCGGATGGTCAGTGCGATTGGGTAAAGTCAATTCGGGATTTTGTTGCCGCATGTATGGTGGCCGACGGTTATCTTGAAAGGACTTGTGTGAGTTTGGTGGGCGCTACCGCTCTAGATTACATGGGGTGGAAAGACTGGAAGACTCTGAGTGAGACTGGTCTACCCGCCGTTGTGTCCTGGCTGGAGGAGATGGACGCAATCGAAGATTTTCGATGTCCGCGCCTCCTCAAGCTATTTTGGTTGCTTGCCAGCGTCAGACATCTGGAAGTGACTTGGGGTCTTGAGCCAGATACCGACTGTGAGATGGATTCGTAGAGTGAAAGAGAGCCTGCCACAAACTGAAAAGCAAGTATACCGCTACTCATGCAATTTACCTACTCATGTATTCATGACAGAAACGGGACCTGTTCTGGATTTCAAATTGCAAAGCCTGAAGATGACAGGGATGATTCGTTCACTTAGACCCAGCGAACCCACCTACCTATTTCGACCGGTGTTGTATATGATTCGCCGACTTTGGATGATAGTGGATATGACCGCAGTGGATGTGACAGCTGTTTCTCTTGCTGTAGATATTGCTGCTGCTGCAGTTGTTGATGCTGCTGTTGTACAAGAAACGCGTGTTGTTGTTGCAGCTGGTGCTGCAAATTTCGTAGTTGTTGGATATGATCCTGGCGCTGCTGTTGTTGTGAACTCTGTGCTGCTTGTTGTTGTTGCTGATGCAACTGTTGAAGTTGCTGCTACTGGCTCTGGTGTAATTGCTGCATCTGTTGTAGCTGCTGTGGGGTCAGCAATTATCGCAACAGCTGTTGCTTTCGCTGTTGCTGTAGATTTTGCTGTAATAACTGTTGGAGCTGTGCTTGCTGCTGTTCCAATTGTTGCGTAGCCATCGAGTGCACTATCGGCGCGTTCCTTTCGATACTCCGACGAAGATAAGAGTTATCGGTTCACAGTCAACTCAAAACGAACTTGACACTACAGATTGTCTATAGTGTAGAAATCTCCATAAGACAAAGATTGTAGTCCCAACCAGTTGAAATCTCTCGCACAAACAGCTTGATCATGTATAAGGATTGGTTGAATGTTGCCTCGAATAAAGGCAGAGTCTTGCCTTTATGCGTTTTCAAGCACCAACCGGGGACCTGCTCTTCACAACAACGCTTTTCCAGTCAAGCTTACAAAGTGTTGTATTCTACATAGTTTAAACTTCTACTAACGTTACCTCCTAAAAAGTGGATTCTTTGTTAAGATTAGACCCATTAGCCTGATTGCACACCTTTTGTGGCCGAGAGCGTACATAAAGATGCGTAGCGTGGGTTGTAAATGGACAAAGGGAACGACTCTTTCCCGAACCATCACGCAGACAAAGTGCCTAAAAATGGCCGGGTGCTCTATGAACTTTTACGTTATGGTTCTAAGAGGATCTATTTGACCTCTGAAATAGGGTCCGTGCGCATTACCTCTCTAAGACCCTGCCTTCTCTCGAGTTTATCGAATTTACATGTCCCTAAATGCGTTGGCCTACCGGGCGTAATAGACTTGTATTGTATTGTATGTCCCTAAATCTTGAGTCAAGAAAACGACCGAGGATATTCAATTTCTTGCAGCGCATCCCATATTGTACCGGTACTAGAATATTCGGATTGGTACAGTATGAGTCAACAAGGGTTAAAAATGGATACGCGATCTGGTCAATAGTTTCGTAGTTTTCTTGGACTCTACTAGCGCAGAGTGTCTCAGAGATCTCATTGGAAAGTCCGAGTTTCTTAAGATGAGAACCAAATGGCAAGAAGAGACAGGTGAGCCGCCAGAGCCAGCACAAGTCGGTTGAAAAGGGGGCTGCAGGGAAGTAAACTGTCAGTGTTTAGGCTGCGAGACTATGTCCTTCTCGCCTCTGTTCAAAAACCTGGGCTATTTTTCACCGTGAAAACTCGAGTAAATTCGACACTAGTTTGTTTTTACGCCTTAAAATGACATACGAACATATTGATTGGGATCTTCCAGAAATTGTTACAGTATTGAGCACTTGCACCTTCCGCTCCAAAACAATATGCTCTTTGTAAAGCGTAAATTCTTCGATTAACTGATAAGCTTATGTAACGATGTCAAGGTCCGTTGCAATCATGATTCCATTGGAACTAGAACTAATGCTCACAGCTTCATTGCGTTAATCCAATACAGCTTAAAAGAGTAGTAGTCAAGTATTATGGAGCGAAGTGTTTGATGACTGTTATAACGCCTGGAGATGCGGTAAGACGTGAAACGTCCCTTCCGATGCATGGGACCTATCAAACCAATGCTGGTTGCCTACGTGACACTGCGTGATTAGGTCTGAGTGTAGGTTAGGCGATGTTACGATGGCTGGCATGGATGTGGGCGCCTCGAATATAGCAGGTCCATTTCAAACGTAGCTTCCCATTTTAAGCCCTTTCACACGTTCCGCGTCACAATGTCAGCCACCTAGCAAAGCATCCAGTCAGTGGCGCTGCTCCTTGTGAGACACGGCCGCGATATCTACGTCCTGTAAAAGTGTGGACCAGACCGAGTGCGTTTCCACGAGGGAAAATATGGGGCGAAAATACTGGATGGTGATTGGTCAAAAACAGGAAACGCAATGCGTTTCTGGTTATATATAATTCTTGAGCATGGTTTGCGCGAGTTTGCTTCAACCCGTACTTACCTAAGACTCGGAAGCACGGGAAATCAGGAGGCAGCTTTCGGAGATAGCCGATATGAGCTCACGACTGTCCAGCTATGGCTGCCATTTGCCGAAATGACGCACTAATACAGTCCGTTCCACGATCAGCTGTAGAAACAGCTGAAAGGAACAGATCAAGTTGTTTAAGTGGATCAGAGACAAGCAATTCATCCCTCAAAGTTTGGATGTTTTGCAGTATGCAAAGGTTGCTTTCAATGATCTGACTTCTGCAATCACTCTACATTTCCGTCATTCCATGAATGGCGGTTCCCATCGGCGTTAGCTCTGAGGAAGGTCATGGACCGAAGACTTCGTAAATCCTCAAGAGTTGGTCGTTGATGGCGTTTTTAGTAACAGATAAGAGTGTCGAGGCGTTGCTCATTTAATTGTTGAAGTAACCTTGAGGCTGGTGTCCGTTGTTATTTATCTACACTTTCTGGGCCAAAAGCGGACTTGTGGTAAATATCGTTATGCCTAAACCGAGGTAACCGAGAAACTGTAACCCTACCATCGTTTTGCAGCGACGGGCCTAGATGACGAAAGCCCACAATGGTCAATGACGTGATAGGAATACTTACTTCTGTAAATCTATCCCTGGCAGGGATGTGATAGGCGGTTGGGCTTTCATGATTAATAGCCGCTATTGGAACGATAATTTGGTGTTGGAAATGAACTGCTTATGATAAGACGATTTCTGCCCGGGATAAATCTCTAGAAATGTTTCAGCCCTCCTCAATGAGGCAAAAAATAAATCAGCTCTTGCCAGTCTTGCCAAGTCTGACTTGGCAGTTGAGCAAACTCCTCAACACACTGCATGGCTAGACCGGGCTGCCTTGGTACCTTCAAAGGTCCTCAAACTTCTTGCTGCCCACTGTAGGGTCAGAGTATGTAGTACAGAAATAAGATCACGGCGCTACCGCATGCTTACCAGGCGAAACTAAGTCAACTGTCACAGCAGTGGGCCTCTTACAGGGTTGGACGGAACGACCGTTCTGCTGCAGGTGTAAACCTAAAGGATGATTGCTCTTGGTTTTGCTCCTTCACCCGCCTCCTTCAGGTAGAAGATTCCCTAGGGTCCTTAGAACCTCGATGACTGGCATGTCCCTTGTTCCTGCGCTCGCCTTCTCCCGCTTGTCACGTTGTCGAAGTCGTAGGGCACTAACACTAAGCACCTTATCCGCTTCTTTGCCCGCAACCAGAACCCGCTGCTCGAGCTTGTGAACGTTGTCGGCAAGTTGGTCCACCTGGAACTCGAGTGCCGACTGAATAGTCCGCAACCTTGATTCTATCTCAGACCGAACAGCGTCGAATGATGCTGTCTCGTCTGCCAGGAATCCTCTGATCTTGCCTTCGTCGGGATCTAATAGATCAAAGTCTGGTAGAATAATAGGCCCAGTCTCGCCTTTGGAGAAGAGAGACGGTTGATCAGGGGGTGGTTTTCGTATTGCTTGCCATGCCTTCTTCTCATCTTGTAATCTTTTGATGTTGATTTCCAGTTGAGCCAGTTTCTCGTCTAACTCCATGTTTCTGGGGTTGGGCCTCAACACTACAGGAACTTTTGGCGCGTCATCTTCTCGACTAAACCAGTCTGAGAACTCAAATCGAGCCGCAAAATCCTTCAGCAGTTGGTCTTGAATAGCACGAGCACCAAAAATAGCATTAGAATTCGGTGTGCCGTGAGGAAGCTTCCTTGCCAGAGCGCGCTCGCCACACCAGGTCAACAGTTGTTTCATACGCCGAGGCTCTGTCAAGCCTTCGGCTTCAATGTGTTTGTAAAAATCCGCCGGGTTGACCTCCCGGTGGGGTATTGCTGTTTGGCCGCTCTCGATCAAAGAGCTCGCCCTTCTTCCACGGTTACCTAGACTGCTTCGCCTGTTGCTATTGCCCCCCTTCTTCCGCATCTCCTTGTTTCTGTTAATGATGGGCGTATCGCTCATAGGCAGAGCAATTGTGGCCGACTGCACAGGCGGTTTGCGTTGCGGCGATTTATCCCAGTCCGGAGGCGGTCTAGAAGGTTTTGCGCGGGATCCGCGTTTCTTAGGCGCTTCATTGACATAGGAAGTTGGTGCTGCTTCAGGTACTGGTTCTGGTTCGGGTTCAGGCTCGAGTTCTGGTATGGATGCTGGTGCTGGTTGAGGGGCTTCCTCCTCCTGTGCTTCCCAAGATCGTCGCGTGCTCCTCCTGGTTGATGATCTCTTAGGGACGCTGATTCCTCGCCCATCCGACGCGTTCACACTCGCTTTTCGTCTACTGCCCTTCCTCGTCGCGGGTTTTGTTGTCGCGTTCGTTTCTTTCTCGGGCGGCTCCTCCTCCACAATCGTTCCATTAGTCGTCGGTGCCTTAGCAGCGCGTTGCTTCGCCGCAGGTCGTCCCTTTGTAGGCTTCTTCACTGCTTCCGGCTTCGGTTCATCTGTTTTGTCCGTCTTAATTCTCTTCGATTTTCGCACAAATGCGAAGTCAGCGTCGTGCTCATAATCTGTCGCCGCCGCTGCAGCAAGACGCTTGCTCAACCGTCGCCCGTGCTCGTTGCTCATACTAATTACTTGAAGCGGCCGCCGAGTCATTACTAGAGTAGTCATGGCTGGCGCATTCGGGACCGTTGACGATGTGGTTTTAGGTTCCCGAGGTCGTGATGCCGGGAAGTTGTCGGTGCGATGCGGTACGGTCGGTGGTGGACGCGCAGAGACTGTCGCGTAGGGTCAAATAGGCGCGTCGTGTTGTGATTTACGTGTTCTCAATGATTAAGAAATGCTGTTCAACACGCTCAAGTGCTGTTGCAATGCAATTCGTGATGTCGGTCAGTTTGCGGCTTCGTCGATGGAGGTTTGCGGTTCGCGACGTGATTCGCAAACCGGTGTTGAGCAAGGACCCATATTTCTGCTTACAAAGGTCAACCGCGGTGTCATCACCACTACAGTGCTCTGATTGGATAAGGCAGGTGGCTATATACACCATGATTGGCTGATCGGAAACTATGAGGATGGGGTTTTTGATTGTAAAACTATGTCAGTTCTAGAACATATTTGTGTAGGTATTACTCTGTAAGGAATACTAATTCCATTTAGATGCATCTTCCGCATTTACTCATTTACTTCTTCCGGCGGTTACAACTCTTGGTAATTTGTGTCTAGAATGAGGCGTGTCACTTGGTCCAACCAAACCAGGTAACTTCCCAATTGAGCTTGTTACCCAGCCAAGTATCGCTTCTACCCTATCTCCAACTAACCCCTCCCAATTACGCAGTCACCTAATCACATTAACAAAAAGCGCGCCTCCATATTAATTAGAATGGCATCATATTGACCATAAAAAGAAAGTCCTCTTATGACAATCTACTATATGTTCACCTCAATAGACTCTAGCTAATCCCCTCCCTTGGAATGTCGTTAATAGTGAAGAAATTACTAGCTCTAGTTTCCCTTTTGGGGCGGGCGCGTGAAAATATGGGACAGCTTATCTGCGCTAGCCAGATTGGGGAATCACCAGGCTCTCTAAGAACTGTACTATTCCACAAGAGGAAATTGTCACGGCCGAGCGGTGACGGTATTGTTTCTTGAGTTGAACAAGCAGCTACAACAGGAATATAGATCTAATCTTTGATAAAAAAACATCTTCATGTTTGTGAATGACTAAGCTTTTGGAAATAGCGATATAAGATAAGGAGTCTTGGTTGTAGTCTTGAAGACCTAAGTGCTGATTCCCTCCTGGATGAGAGTAATAACGATCACAATTTCAAGGCACAATAATGCATGGTATGGGTTGAGCCAAGAACAATAAAGCATGTCTAGATAAGATACAAAGAGGACAAATAAAGAAATAGCCAGCGTCTGCCGAACTAACAATACCCTCTCTCTGAGACCTACCTCTTTACGAAACACCGGATCTTCGGCATGTTATATGATTACGTACCTAAAGCTGTAGACCAGGTCGGAGCAGTGATCCTGCCTAGTGGAGTTTCACCAACGATTTAGCATCAATATTTAATAAAGTAGAAGGCTGTCTTCCTGTATTAATTCGCTATTCAAATTTCCTTAACCCCTACGAGGATCAGCTTTACGCCTGTTCTAAATTCTTTTAACCGGCGAAACCAAATCTATTAACCAAAGAGAATTGCTTATATTGACGCAATCTTTGTCTCAGGGTATTCACGCCACATGATAAGATTACTCAATGGATCTAGGACGTCTTGTATTGCCTTTTATTACGCGTTTTCTTACCTTAGTCATTATGGTCGCCATCAATTGGCATCTACTACACTGTACTACGAAGTTGAGCGAGGAGATAGCTCACTTGCCCTATATAACAAGCATAGGGACAATAGCTGGCGCAGCAAACTCCCCAGACACAACAACCGACTATGAGGCTGGCATCGTACGGATCGAATCCCTGACTCGGAGCATCGATGAACTATGGCGTAACAATGCGGCTGCTTGCGGCGAGCAGTTTATAAACGTTAGTAGTATTAACATAAACTCATTACTCTCAATCAATCTAAGCCAGCACGTCACGAAAGTGGCGAACGATCCCTATACACGGGGATTAGTTTTGGCGCACGGCACGAATGTAATGCACGAGATGGCTATATTTCTATCTTTAGCGGTCACTAGCCGTATAGTCGATGGGAAACGTGGTGTATTCAGCAGCAAGCCGATCGTCTAACAAGGCTCGGACCAGAGAGGGGATTTTGACAATGGTTTGGTATTGAGTAGTTGAGTTAGATAGTTTGGAAGGAGGAGTAGCAGCCAGGTCCACTATTATGTATCATCAGAGATGGAAGTTTTAGTCATACAAATTAGCCAGTTTTCCAGCCAAAACCTTTAAAATAGACAGCTGTACGGGCACTGAAGTATGATAACTTCTTTGTGAGACAATTCGTTCTTTGTAATTGGGTAAAGGCTTAGAGCATCGTTTATCCCTCATCCTTAAAACAGCAATCTTAAAACAAAGACTTTGCTCGCTGCCAATCTTTCTTATCCAAATCCGTCGTCTCGTAGAGTTCTTCAACAGCAGGAACGATAAAATCACCATCATTATCTAGGAACCTGCTTCGAGACGTCGCAGAAGAAGAGCTAGCCACTGCAACAAGCTTCGCAACATCATTGTCCTAAACAAGCGTCAGAATGGTACACTACGGATCTTAAGATTACATACCTGTCGGAGCGGTTTTGATCTCTTTGACGGCTGCTTTTGTATCTTATGCGATGATCCTCTTACTTTTCTCGTTGATAATTCCATACTCTCGATTTCTTGAGCTTTCCGTGCTGGAATGCGAGCACGAGAAGACCGCCTGTGAGTTGACGGAAATTCGCGATGGAAAGTATAAACTTCATATCGTGTGGGACTGTTTAATTCGGTCGGGCTCCCGGGTGTCTCGCTTTTTGGGTAGAACTCAGGATCCCATCCGGTCCCATTTACATTTTCCCATGTCAAATGAGACTGGTCTCCAGTTCCTCGGTGGGATTGGACGTGGTCTGTATCTTCAATCAGGAATTCCCTCGCGGAAAGCTTAACAGGGAACTAACCAGTGTCATCCTCGCTGTCAACAGCGGTCGAGATTGGATAGGTGAGCATGTTCCCCGGAAGTGAAGGTTCCTGTTCTTCGGTCGGTATAGGATTGAATGCCGAGGAGCCTTGCTCTTCACCTTCAGTGACAATAGGCGGGCCATTGTTTTTTGGCAGAGGGTTGGGGGTGCTCAGATCGGGAAAAAGCATCGCTTGCTATATTTGAAAGGATAGCAGTGACTATACTCAAGGGATTGAAGTACACTAGGAGGCAAGTGATGGAGAGGAACGTGCATTTATAGTCAGTGGTGCCGGGGACGGCTCCCTTGGTTTGGCAGGCATCCCAGAACAAAACCCCTGAATCCTACGGAGGCTGTTCACGTGACCATATCCAGATCCATTAGTGTGCGACTGAATACCGGATGACGAGCGACTTGTAGGTAGACTTGGGAGACATGGAGCGAGCAGCTTGTGCTCGGCAACTTCGTGCTTGGTCTGCCAAGGGTGATGGGGGGTTTCCTTGTCTAATCGCAAGTTGGGTTGGGAAAGGCTGTGCCAGGTAAGCAATCCATGAATGGTGGCGAGCCTGCCACTGGCGGTTGCGCACATTTTGATGAATTATCACGACTGCATCTCCATCACCAGATGGAGCGAACCCGACAGCCCTGATGCTTTCATGACTCCAACCTTACCTTGTGGGATTGTATCGTGGTCCACTTCGTCTCCATTTGATGTCGCCGTTACTTACCTGGCAACGTTGGTAAATGTCAAGCCTCGGTTCTTTATTCTGCCTTACCAATACCAGTGAGACAAGCTGTTCCGAGGTGAAGGGCGACCATGTTTTCTTGCAACGCTTCTTCATGTAGAGGCCAAGCTTGACAATGCAATGACAATACTCGTCCGTTCTTTTCTGAGTTTCCGAGCTACCGAGGGATCAGCTTGAGAAAACCTAAGTCGGGGGTTAATGGACCCTACGATAAATGTGAGATGATGAGTTGGCAAGCGGGAGGGCATAGTAGGAAATTAAACCACGCTCTCTTACTCTTCTATTCTTAACTGTCGTGTACCCCTAAGTGTTGCGTAGCCCTGTCCACTTCCCAGGTCCATGTCTTTCGCCAGTCTCTTTCATTTGTTCCTATATCTGCAATTTGCCTTGTTCCGATTCAGCGTTTCTCGACGTGTTAATATTCGTCGCACGCCACATATACTCTAAGTAAAGTACGTTATACAATTGAAAAAATTAATGATTAGATGGATGTCTTACTCGTGCCGCTAGGTTTAAGTCTTTGAATTAATGGAAACTCAGATTTCATTATTGCGTAAGAGGAAGCAGGAGAGTCAACCAATCAAAAGGCATCAAAAGCTCGCGAAGTTCAATGCCGTTGAAGACACTCGTTACGAAGTCAGGTCAGCTCTGTATCCCTTTCATTCGGCGACTGTTAGGGTTCCGTTAGCCCCACAGTTGATTTTGCCACCATTTTGGCCTGCAAAAACTTTCTACCCTAGCGGAACGCTAACTGCCAGTGCTAAGGAAAGACTTTTATAGGAGAATTATGACTTTCCCGTGAAAGAGGGAGGATCAATAGATATGTAGGGTAAAAGTTCTAGGGTTCTAATGGGTCTAAAATCCGGAACTGGCCCTGTTCCCGCTCGAGTAGTAGGGAAGAGGTTCAAAATTCGTCTAATCCTGATTGGTCTTCGGTTGTTCCAAAAACTCCATTAATTGATTAGACTAGCCACTTTTTATCGTTTTGCTGGCCCTAGGCCCAATGCCGTGTTTGTAAACGAATGAATATTTTATTCCATACGCAAGTGAATTCAAATTTCCTACAAATGGTAACTCACTATCTACCAGGATGTGTCAGTGGCTCCGTCGTGGCTCCATCATGGCTCGGAAATACTGCAAGTCGAAGGTGCCAAGCATAAGCGAAATCAGATGCATAAAACGCAGATGATTATTTGACTACCCTTGTTAGTCACTATTTTTGATTCTGTATTCATCTATTCTATCTTCTCCTTGTAGTAGCATGGAGTGGTGCGGAAGAGATCGGCTGTAAGCTACAGACACTATGCCTCCCCTTCCTAGGGACCCATTCAGCATGCAGATGATCTTGGGCAAACCTCCGCAGCCCGTCCATATCCGGGCGTGAAGAAAAGAAAGTTTTATCCAAGTCCGGGAACGTGGATGCCATACGCTCACGAAATCTGTTTCTATCTCCGTATTGCTCTTTGACTATGCTGCTCTGCTGCTTGTTGTCCCTTTCATCCGACCAATAGAGTTGATGTAAGGCTGCCCAATAAAAGTGAACAGGGGTCATAAGAGGATCGTTTGGTCCCATTGGACATGAAGACATCATAGCCCATTCGTGGAAACTAACGTACGTCGCCATCAAAAGTGTAATGTGGACCTTCACCAGCACTGATCAACATCTTGACCCATGGCCGACTCCACTCGACGTCGCGCGGGAGAAGGACGAGAGAAGAATATACATAGACTTTTGTCCTAGAAAAGTAGTCTGAAAACTCGGACATGCAACCTATCACGCTGGCACGTGGCTTTCGTAATAGACACCTGAAACTGCGAGGCAGCCAGCTGGATAACCTGTCTTCGTAAGTCCGGGCTAGTGTCTTGGTGTCGTATTTTTGGCTCGACCAGTGGGTTATGAAGAAGAGTCTGCTTCGAAGGACACCATAACAGCGTGGACAAGCGCAGTTCTTGAGACAGCTTTTCTCTATCTGCCAGCTGAGGTGCTTACGAGGAATGTGAAACGGTGCCCATACTGGTTCGGCGGTTGATTCTTCCATGCTTTCTTGAGTGACCGGGTCCAAGCAGGGATTTTGTCTTCCACAGCGTATCTACCGCAATACGGACTTATCGGCGGGGGCAACGAAAGATTCTTCCACCGTCACTGCTGTATTATACAAGTCAGCAGGGCGGATAAACACATCGTCTTCATAATCAACATACCTCTTGTTATTGAATGTAGTCGAATTAGCTAGTGCAAAAGGTAGGCATAGATAATAATAGCCAAAGTGAGGTGCCCAGATTACAGGACGTATACCCTCTCTTATACTGACGTATACAGATAGCCTAAAAGGGGTCTGATATTGGCCAATATATATATGACTTAGCCTGCCATGACCATTCGGAGCGAATTTCCTGTGATTTGACGCAGTATAGGGTGCTCCCGGCCGTATACAGACGTTCCAAATGGCGAATTAAAGATGGATGGGAGAGCTTGAGGTAGATGCGGAATGTTAAGAGCGGCCGCCGTATTTAACGGTATTGCCACCGGTTCATGGAGCGGCCTGCGTAGACCCTCCAAACGTGCCGTTTAGGCCGTGGGCTGAGCGTTATTCTAGGGAGCTAGGAAAGTAACATTGTTCGGTACTCCCTTTTCCGCGGCCGTGGGGCAGAATCTGGCTATTATGGTGTACTATTTTGACTGGGAACTCGCCGACGAGAGACTACACTGGCTTGAACAGGTGGGATTGATGATATTCTGAAAAAGCCAGAATTATTCGTATGCTATCACCCTTGTGGGTCTTTCGACGGAGCTTAGTAAATAGAAACGACCAGACTATGGCTAACTGAGAGGTATTACAGTGTGCCGTTAAGATTCTTGCGAACGCTTCTCTTGGTTATTCGGCTCCAACCTAGGTTGGAGGGGTGCTATGTTGGGCGGCCTGTCGTTACGTCGATCGTCGCTTTTTTATTCTTTTCAGTTTGATTTTATATTTTCGCAATAGATGGACGGTTCTTATCCTTCATACAATATACTTTGTCTTATGCCCACATTATATCTACTCGATGGATTACTACCATGGCCAATCCCTACATAGCCTGCCCCGGCACTTATCCACTCTACCTCTTGATACTGCCACCTGGCTCTACGGCTATTCACTCTTGACCAGAGGGCTAGCTACACTTGCATTGGGTTAAGCTTAGTCTTCCCCTGAATCGGGCTCTTGTCCTGATATCTGTCGAATGCTCGGAAGTTGGTCTCTCTTTTGGCGCCTAGTGGATATTGGTTTGAGTTTTAGATGCAGGCTTAACAGATATAGCCTATAAAATTTTGAGCGAGTTGTTCTTCCTGATAAGTATTGGTCATAATGTCGAGAACATGCGGCCTTGGTTCTACCAGGAAGCTGAGACGATATATCTTCCCAGCTCTTGCCTTTTTTTCGAAGTTTAACGATTCGTCTATCCTCCTCCTTATTCCATTTGCCCCTCTTTTTCTCTGCGTCATTTGCCATGCCGATTTAAAGTAAGAAAGACCGGTTGATATACAACCACTATAGTAACTAGTACAGCTTGCCAATATATATAGGCTACTTAGACCATGTAGATAACGGACGTTTCACGAAATATACGCCTAGCTTGAAAATTGGCTGCTTACAAATTAGTTGAAATGAACGTGGTGCTGATTTGGATGAACAAGTATTGTGCTTGGTCGTCTCATTTGTGCTGTTGATTAAAAACCACCTGCAAAGAGCAGATTCTGAATCCTATGTCCGTGTAAATAATAGGGCCCAGACAAAAGCCTCCTAGTCACAACTCGTCTTACCAGATGATCAGGCATGCGTTTAACAAGTTTCATTAGCCTTGTCGGAGGGGAGAGTCTCACTCCGTGCAGAGATAGGTTGGTGGTGGATTCGTAAATTGGTACAGACAGTATGAATCTCAATTAGTTCTAAATCGTTACTGTAGTTAGCGAAGAATAAAGGTGTAAGAGCATCTATGGCTGGTTAGTCAAGACAACGAACGACCATGTACTGTACATAGTTCTACATGCTGTATAACGCAAAGGAAGTGCCGAATTCGGTTTCAACAGCGATTACGGGATCAATTTCTTTCTCCCAATTCTGCCACTTTGGACTTTAAGCTTAATTTCCATCTTGGAAGCTGATTTTCAAGGTGCATCTAATTGTTTCTCGTATCGACATATTCGCTCAAGGTATCTACAAGCATGAGAAAGCGTACAATCTACGAATCATCATTGCTTTATTGACTTCTAGTCCAGCTGCTCACTAAAAACCGTGGGAGACCTTGATTACGCTACGCCCATACAAAGTTTTGGAAATTTATGTGTCAATGCTCCTGGTTCGACCAGTGTTGATTATGGCTCGAACCAGGTTGCCGTCAACTGATGAATGGAACCATATTCCATGAAAAGATACTGTAAAGTAATATAGAAGAGGAATCATCTATTATAACAAGGGTTCTCGAAGCGGACCGCCGGCGTGAATGGTCAGCAGACGAACATCATCGGAACTCACCACACCAGATGCGTCCTCGTGGCCAGCTGGATTGACGTCATCATACGAGAATGCATAACCCCTACCATCGACCTCGTATGAGTGAACGATTCGGCTATAATGGTTAGTAGGATTGACAGTGTAGTACGATGCCTGACCCAAGCTTGGCTGCATAAACCCGCCATTCAGTAACAAAGTGGATCGTACAAGACCGGCGCACAAACGTGGAGCAATAGCAGCATGGATCAGGCTAGCGTTCTCTGAGACAGCAAATGGTCCACTATTGCAGCCCCAGATATCTCTATTGTGAGGTTTGTGAAGCCCACGATCATGTCCGTCACATTTCAACTTGTGATCAACGACCCTGCATTTGACTATGCCCGCTTTGGATTGCGTGTCTATCATGAGGTCCTGCGTGGCGTATCTCTCCCAAACTTTGTCAACGTAGGTCTTCCAATAACTTGCAAATGTACTGGGATCTGTATCATACTGATTACCGGGAGATAACACTCGGATCGGCTTTCCAGTCGTATCCGCGACGCATAACGAAGTCCACTCAAAATTGTCCATCTTTCTCTGTTCAACCAAATCGTTACAGATTTTGATAACGGCATCTGCTTCGAGCCCTGCTGTGGTGTGGATTCTCCCGTCTCTTGTAACAAGCTTCATACCAAGAACTATCCCAACAAAGTCAACATAGCTGATGTTCGCATAGAGGAGGTTCTTGATGTAAGTAAATTCTACAAAGCCCCAGCTCACGTTCGCGTTGGGATCTCGCATGTTGGTAACCGAAGGCTGAAATAAGCTGTTGCCATCACCGATATCGACGACGAAAAACTGCAGGTCATCATTTGAGAAGTAAATGCGACCAGAACGGATAAAGGAGGGAAGTGTAATGCTTAGCGATCCGCCGTTTGATGGTAGAGATATGGTAATATTCTTTGTGATCTTGACAGGAAGGCGAGACGCTCGAGCGTCGGGATAGGTAAACTCGCCATGGCCAAGGGCGAAAAAGACCTTGCCGCTGGAATCTAAGCCTGTTATGTAGGCTTTTATGTTGCTTCCATTGAAATTATTAACCAGTCTTATCGGCAAAGGGCGCGAGTCTGAACCACGCTCTGTCAAAACACGATTCGTACCCTTTGACAGCACTTCAGAGAGCAGATTGCCAGTGGTGACTTCGATGTCCTCGGGCCCTCCTGGATGGACCTTGATGAACCCTTCCGGAGTGACTGCATGTTTGTGTGGGGATGGAATAGCGCTGAGTGAACTTGTCAAGCACTTTCTTAGCAGAACAACTAATACGAAGACAATACGCATAGTGACAAGAGAACTGATTTGTATTTGAACTGGAATACAAAACAGGTCCCGCCTGATCTATAACTAGGTTGATCTGCTATAGATTCCAATGTAGTGAGAGATGGATGTATACTTATACTTATACTTATATAAACTTGTTAGAAAGAAAGGATTGTTGTGAATTCATGACTATAGGCCATTAATCACCGTTGATACGGCACCACAATCTCAAAATCACGACGTGGAGACCCTACGATATTCTTACCCTACGCCAGGAACCCTAAAACCTCATATGTTTCCCGCTTTCGTGCATTCACCTAGCATCGGCGAGTCCGATAACACAAGAATCGTATTTTACCATACGTCTCCAAGGCCATCGGACGAAATGGTTTATGCTAGTGTCATTTCTCCGCATTGATTAAGCCTTCAGCAAAACATATAACATCTCACGGTCGAAAAAAGACATTCCACCCCTCTTATCTCTTCCTCTGCTTTCTCATTTACTCAATCTTTGGATGAGACACTGGTGTTACCGCCTCGGCTGGTCAAGATGTCGCTCTCCCCCATTCAAACCCAGCGGGACATTGACGAACCTTCACGAACATTTCCTATCAACTAAGGTTATGACAGCGGCAGCAAGCGGCAATGTTCAAGCTCTAGCAATAATTGCATGTAAGGGATTTGGCAATACACTTCCTATATGAGACACTAGGCAAGTTTCGAAATGTCGTTGTCTTGACGCCACAGCTAGCTACTATACCGTTCCTGAAAGCAACCGTGGGCTTCCCCATCCATGACTCTGCGACTTGGCTTCGCAGGAATATGGCAGGAGTGCAGCTGTTGAAGGAACCTATTGGGAGCCAATCCTCACGATGCAGTACCACGGTAACCATTCCAGTAGTGAGGGGACGGAACGGCTGGTGAAAAAGAGGTGTTCAGTTAGGACGCATTAAAGATTATTTATTTGTTATCCATATACAGGGCATGTCGCATACTCTCAATATCTAGAATGGTGCTTTCCCTTTTTGTTAACGCTTCGCGCTTGACGAAAGGCTTCGATAGAATCTATCGTGACCGTTGCGCGGCATCTAAATATAATATCGCTAGTATGAGAAAATGTGTATTTCTCTACTAGTGAGCGTTATGATTGAGTAGAATCTGGATAATCTTCTTGTGGCGGTGTAATAATGCTAGCTGTAGGGCTGTTGCGCGCCCTCCTCTTTGTCCACTGGCATTGGCACCTTCATCGAGAAGAAGTTGGACAATACTGGTATGTCCTCCCGACGACGCTAGGCAAAGGGCTTTGTTTAATGTCGATCGGATTGTGCATTCAGATTCTATGGCGTGGGAAGTACACTGCCACTTGTGAGCATCGATGGCTTTCCCGACCGTGTTTAATCTTCCTTTCCTTACAGCCCAAAGCAGCGCAGCTGGGCTGCCGCTTTTCGCATCGTGGGAGTATAAGATGTCTTCAATGATACGGTAGATTTGCTTGCTAGTGCGAAGCAAAGCGGCAAGTTCTTTTGGCTCGAGGAAAGTGGCAATTATAAAGTAAAGTTCTGGTCATAGGGCAAGAAGTGTCATGTAAGGTTCTGGCAGTGCTTCAAGATATGTATACCTAAGTCAACCAAAGTCATTGGACTTGGACTTGAACTCGGTTATAGGGTGATTTGAGAGTAACAATTCGCCCAGATGTGATAGTTATGACACTAAAGTGAAAATAATGTGGAGGGGAAATAAGACATAGAGATGAAATATGTGCTTGTTAACTACTAGTCCGGTTGGTGAGAGGTCTCCGCCTCGTAGACTCCACTAAACAAAGTTAAAGCGTACGAAATAAGTCCCTGGCTTGTGCCCAGAAACGGACTTTGTAAACCAATGGACCTGGGTATCATTTGTATGCAGTACCCAACGTGGCCGTCGCCAGGTCCACCGCTTTTGTATTGATGCTTCTGTTTGGAAAACTTCTGAAGCTGGAGTTCCTGGAGGCCAACACTCATCAACATCAAGGACTTTTGGTTGGTTCCTGGGCTTCTATTTCACTTGTTTCTGGGCTTGCTTGTGTTGGCTGGCAGGCTAAGACGCTTTAGGGGTAATTGTTCAGGTATTCTGGCACCTGATTGGTATTAAAAGGTTGAATCAGGCGTTTCCACCTTGCCGTGTCATTACAAACTGCGAAAGGTGTGACACTGTTGTCTGTCTACGTTAGCTGGATGCTCTAGATACTTCACAAGTAATTACGTGATTAGACGGTTACAGGTTAATTCTCTTTAAGATGTGTCTTGGTGGGAATACAGTGGTGGATTACTTGCGCTGGATTTGCCCGAAGCTGTACGGCAAAGGCCTACGTAATCCGGTTGTTTCGCGACACTATCAGTTCCTCCTTTTTTTGTGGGTTCAGATGCCCATCAGGAAGATGTATCGAGAATAGATGGTGCTTTCTGTCGCAATAATTGGACTTAATCTACATCTGGCCGGACAAAGCCCTAGGATGGACATCTGATCAATCATTCATCAAGTTTTCGAGCAAAACGGACTAAAGTGTATCAAACGAAAGTAGGCAGCGTCAAGTCAGCTAAATCGGCCATAATCTGGACAGGATGACACAAGACATTAGCAACATACTAATTCGTCCGTGACCGAAATAGGCTGCACCTGTATCTTGATGAAACCTTTCGCAAGTATTTAAACTGAGTGGCATCTTCAACTATGTTTTGGCTCAGCAACCAGCCACCTTTCACAAACTTGTTTGAGCATGAGTTCTTTACCAGAGTTAGCCAACGGACAGCCACTGGCGGGATCACAACCAGCATCCACGGATGGAGGCAAGAATAGCACAGACAAAAATCAACCAGAATCATCCTCCAATACATCTAGCGGAGTAAATCCTGTCCCAAGCGACAATAAGCAAGGCGATGATGGACAGAACCAAGGCAATGTCCAACAGAACCATAGCAATGACAAACAAAACCAAAGCAGTGAGAAACAGAGCCAGGGTAATGACGGATCCATGGATGTAGAGGAGGATAGTAGCGCAGGCGATGATCAACAACAATCATCCTCCAACACACCTCATGGAGTAAACACTGTCCCAAACGACAACAACCAAGGCAACGTCCAACAGAGCCAAGGCAGTGACGGACAAAGTCAAGACTCTGATACAAAACCTAAAAAGTCAGGTTCCAAGCGTCCCTTAGAATCCCCTCAAAGTCAAGAGCGCCAAGGCGGCAATACTGGGCCATTCACCCCATTTGGAGGTCACCGCCCTCCCAAAAAGACAAAGATTGAGCATCAAGAGTGCCCTGTTGAAGATGATGACCTTGAAGCAGAACTTCCTAACCAAACCACTCCCGCACACATGAAGACAGTGGGGAAGATCAAGATGCATGGGACCACACACTACGTCAATGAATATAAGCAGAATGGACGACGTATTTTCCGGATCCAATCTATAAAACAGCCTGTAGTCCTTGACAGCCTCTTACCGCAATTGAACCATAAAGATTACCAAGGTAAATATGCGGAAAGACCATGGGCAGAAGTACGTTATGTTGAAGGTGTATGTACTTTTGGTACCGAAGACAATCATACAGATTTTCTAAGTCAGCTGGACCCGGAGAACCTAGACACATTCGTAACACCTAATGTTGTATTAATCCGCATCAAATGGAGCAACGACAGCGAGGCCGCATACGTGAACCGCGATTGGTGGCGCCGTCATTATCAGCCATTAGATCCAGGGTCCAAAAGAAGGTTCGCGGCACGCTTCAAGGAGGAACATCAGGACCAGGATTTTGACGCAAGAGCAATTAGAAATGCGTTCAAGGACTCTAGGCTCTACAGGTGGGCCTTCAAGTATGAGCAACTCTATTTCAAAGCCACCAATGCCGATGCCCCCTTCACCCCTGAAAAACGCGCAAAGTCGTTGTCACCTACTATGGAGCAAGAAATCAGGAACTACCGAGAAAGCACGATTTCACCTAGTAAGAGACAGTCTAGTTCAAATATCTATCAATCTATTGAGAAGACTCCAGCTCCCGAGTCTGACTACGGAGATGATGTAGAGTCGCTACAGGATAGCCAGTTACATCACAGATCATCAAGGCGGCCCGCAGCTACCCCTGGTGGTCCCCACTTAGTGGATCAGAACGGGTCACCACGGCCTCAAAGTGGCAGAATGCCCCACCGAAGACCCAAACGATCCATATTCGGCCGACCAAACCGTCTTGCGGTAGCTGCTTACTGATAAAGAACAATAAGCAAATGACTAGACAGCGTCAATAATGGTGGCAACAAGAATGAACTTGAAGCAATCGAACTACTTACTACCTTAGTTGGTAGATTCGATACAGGCCAAGTCTCTTGTCGAGGACGCTTCCTATACACACAATCATGAGCGTCGAGCAACCATGGCAGTTGTCACTATCAAAACATAGAATGAGGTTTTGCTCTTCCTCCTTGTCACTCTTTTTATCATCCTATCGATATCGTTCTTTCGTTCACATAAGCCTCTTGGGCCAACTTCAAGAGTGATAGTTTGTTTGCCATGTTGCTAAACAGTTCTGACCCTGCGCTTTTATCTTATCTCATACTATTTCCTATGTAGTTATCTTTTACAGGCAATTATGGATCATGCTTCATAAATAGGTCTTATAAATGAGGATTTCGTGTTTATATTTTAAGCATTCTTCGAGATACTTGGTTGTGAATGAAAGTGATTTTTTGACCTCAATCACCGTGCTATGAATAGGAGGATGGATGCGTGATTGACAGGATTTTCGGACCTACCCTTTCCATAATAGGATACTGTTCATTTCCGGCTTGGTATTTCCAGGTCAAACAGGATGACGCAGAGAATCACCGTCTAGCCGCCTCACGCGAGTGCGTTTGTGGAATATTCACCGTCTATAAAAACTTTTATACTCTTTCATCTTGCTATTTCTAGCAGTACTCTATTTGAAGATATGGTAAACAAACACAGTATTAAAAAAAAGCTAAAATCACCAAATGCAACTTAGATTCCACCAGCAATTTAGGTCCAATTGAGATGTAGTTTTATTCATAAGACGGAGAAGTGAATGGTCACTGTAATGACAACGAGAAGTCCTAGAAGGTCAGCAAAAGAGTATTAATTTCGTATCAAAAGTGTATGCCGGCGCTAAGGCCTGTAGAAAATCCATTCACGTTTAGTCGATCGTGGGGCCAGTGACCCACATGACCACTCAATTCGTGCTAGACCACTTTAACGTACCACTTACCTGCTTGCTATCCTCCTCATACCATGTCAGGTCGGAGAAAACTTAGATCATGCACTAATGATACAACGCCATCCGGAACTGGCGTTGTTTGCTATGACGGGTTCGCCTTACTTCCCTGCCTATCGCATGTACTGATTTCTCTTCATGTTTCGTCAAGCATTGTCTAAAAACGACACTTGGCTGTTGTAAGATGGTGCTATAGAATCGACCAGCATACCGCCCGACCCAAGCCTTCCTCTCATTGGTTCCAACTTCCAACCCCAGAAAGCAACTAGGGCGTAAGGATAATTGGACAGCACTCATCATCAACAGAGCATCCAATGGGACGACACGACATATGAGAAAGCGCTTCAAGCTCAGTGGAAAGAATGATCGCAGAGCATTTGACAAGGTCACAAAGCTGGAGGTTGTCCCACGTGTGATTAAAAGAATGGAAAGTGGCTCAGCCAGGAGCGCATGGTCGCTGTGTTCCAGGCAATTAAAGGTTGATATCGTTTGGACCATTGAGGATGAGGAGACATTGGAGGCTGGGATGGAGGGTCTGCTAGATCGATTTGTTCTCCTACTGGACCATCTAGCCTGTCAATCAAATAGGTCAATCGGCTTGTTGGTTTTCGATCCGACACTGGGCTCGGAATGCTTATATGTTCTACATACAGGGAACTATCCTCAGATGACAGAATGGACTTTTGGGTAGGGTTTATATGTGCATGGAAATCACGAGATACCACTGGAATAACTGCACTCATTTTTAATAATAAAAAGATTGAACCGTTCATCTATTGTAGCCTCGACCAGCACGTCGAATACAATATTCTATTCTTCACAGTCAAGAAATTTAAGCGCGCTGCAAACATTACCTCGAAAGACCAATATTAGCCCAATAGCTCTACCCTATTTCGTAGCCCGGTGCCCCCATAGCCTTTTGCGTTCCAAGACCCACCACTGAGCCACAGCATCAGCTTCTACAATCCATCGTGATGCTTCCTCACCGTAGAGGGTTCTCGCATCGCGAACTAATTGTTCCATTGACCATTTCTCAAGAGGCTGGAGCTCGAGCGAGTCATTTTTCAAGTTGGTAAACCTCCACTGCGTTGCACGGTCAAGAGGTACGACAAGCCTCCACGGCGCATCTGCAGACGTCACTGAGAGCATACTGGCGCCGCTGTTGATGACGCCAAAGTTCCATGCCCGACGGCCGTTCCGAGAGCTTTTATATGGTCGGATGAGCGATTGTCCTTCATAATCATGAATGAGATCAGATGCTATGGCCGTGTCTTGACGGTCGAGCGAGCCGGTGTTAATGAGCAAGTCTAAGATCGTGGGAAGAATGGAGATTGAAGTTGCATTCGCTTCGTACTGCACGCGAGGGATATGAGGATGCCTGAACGTGATGGGCACACGAAAGTTGCTGACATGACCATTCTTGTAGGTCCCTGTCCTGGTGGCGATATCCTCTTTGAATGCCTGCCCATGGTCTCCGACAAGAACCACAAGAGTCTCGTTGGCAATGCCGTGTTGTTCGAACAACTGTAGAAGCTCACCGAGCCATGCATCTTGGAACCGCACAGTATTCAAGTAGCTGTTGAAGTCTCTATGCCATCCCATCTTTCCTTGCGTGTTCACATAGTCGATCTTTTTGGAATCGCCAGGTAGCCCCCAAGGATGATGCGTTGTGCTAGTGAAATGGGAAAAGAACATTCTCCTCTTCTCCCGTTGCACTTTCTCAATCAGCTCTCGTACGTGCGTCTTCAAAGTTGTTTCACTGTATCCAAAATAGTTGATTTCTTCCAAATCAGACCGTGCCTTAGCCCTTTGTTCCAAGACATCCTTGGCAACAATCTCTTCGAAACCCATCTCGTTGTTGAATAAGTCCTGGCGATCGTACTTGTCTGTTATAGATTGAAAGAAGGCTGTGAGCCATTTCTGGTCCAGAAAGTCGTTTGAAGCCGTCTTGCCCGCCTTCATCTGATTGAAGAGGTGTAGGATTTGTGGGATGCAAGGTTGGTAGCTCTGTGCTTCGGATTCTTGAAACCCGTCGACTGGCAGGGGCCAAACTCCACAGTGAGCCGCAGCCAAGCTCTTGAACGAAAGAGAAGCGGCAGTGAAACCACCTATGACGTTGATGCCACCGTAGCCATTCTGCGTCGTGTCATTCCACTCTGGTATTGGTACTGTGGCGAGATCGGAACCGTTTGTTTTCTTCCAGCAGCCAGATTTTCCAGTGATCTTCTCCGCCACTGGAGTCAGTTGAGATAAAAGCGCATTAATATCATCACCGTCCCTTCGTCCCTTATAAGAGTCCAGGATGATGTTGTGAATGTGTGACCCCTGTTGTAGGGGAAAGAGCTCCTCTCTAGTGCTTTCCAGCATGATCAGAGCAATGTGCTTCACCTTGACGGACCCATTCCTAAATGCATCACTAAGGATGCCCAGAATTTCTTCATCTTGATTGGTGATCCGAAGTGGGTCGTCCACTGGATTGTAGAGCATGCCATCGACCTTTGTTTGGTGGCAGGCACGACCAGTGTCACCACCACCCCCCATCTCTCTATCCACTTGATTCGAATGATTTGGCAGTAACCATTTGCAAAATCCTGCAGGAGGTGTCTCCGGTAACCAAGTCGGTACACGGTCTCGATACATCTGGGCCAGAATGCTATTATCGCCCGGTGCCCATCCTTTGAAGTACCCTTTGGGCTTTTGCCAGTTTGTCGTATGGATAAGTTGCGGAAAGGGCCAGGGATTCCTGTTAAAAGTATGGTAATTGGCCTGGCTATCGGCGTGCGAGCTCACCATCCGCAGCACCGTGATGGGCAGGCTCGTCGACATCTGAGAATAAGGCGAGGACGGGCGGAGACTGGCCGTCAAGACTAAGTAGAGGAATATGGCCAGGGCCAGAATCCTAGGATACCTGCGCGAGCTCCCATTATTGGTCTGAGTTCGTAGGTCAAGGTAGACCTTCCCATGGCTGTTATCGGTTTGTGAGTTAATGAAGCTCTCATAGTCATATGCGTCCTCGACACTATGAAAGCTACGGCGGTGTTTGCACATGTTCCATATCTGCAATGCTTTCAGAGCTATAAGTTGTCTTCTGCAGGAGACTATGTGGAGTCATGAACACTTACCTCGCCACAATGGTCCCGTAATCATGTTCAGGGACCTGCCAGCATACTGGTACAGATACGTCTGGAAAGACCACGAGATACCTAAAATAATAACAATACAGACGACGGCGGAATTAGATCCGCTGAGCAAAAGCTTGATGCCATACTTATCACGAGCATATGTCTGTGCATTTGTCCACGTAACCTCAGTGCCAGTCTTGTAATAGAATGCTGCGTGGAAAGCTGTTGCGACGAGCAGGATGAACCTGGTTGTTCATAAGCATCCAACCAAATGTAATTGTAGACGCTTTCCACATACGAGAAAGTGCAGCCTAGCAAACGGCTTATATAGGTGATTGCGGTCCTTTTCCGGGACAGGAATAGTCGTGATAGACATATAACCAATATGTCTGGAAGTAGAACCGATGGTAGGAAGAGTATGAGGGCAACATGCGGCACAGTTCCCACATAGGTATATAGGTGAATCAGTTTTGACAGGCACGTACAGACAACGATGATGGAGAAGCTGAGTGAGACAACCATCGCCATTGCACAACAAGGCTATCCTAACGAAGGATACCAGGGATTCGTAGCATGGGAAACAATATATCGTAGGTCTAGGGTCATTCAAGAGTGTATGGAAGTCTTGAAAAGAAAAGCCATAGTACTTTGATATCCCCAGTACACTTGTATATTGACCGATAAGTCTTGAATGGCTCCTCGGGGTTATTTGTATGTACATACAATGCACGCATTACATGTCCTTCGCAAGACCATGGCAATAGTGGGATCTCCTACTTCCCTAGCTTCATTTCCACTGGCGTAAATGCCGCCGGTCGTCTGGCTTCCCATAACCTCTTTTTCCCGCCGTGCTTTGCTTGGTGTCGGATTTTGGACCAAGACTTGAATGTACATTCATAGCTCTTTCACGCAACCCGATCCCTTGAAAGTTCTCCGATGCCAGTCTGGTTTGATAACGTTCTGACACTTTTGGACACTTTCCAAAAACATGGTAAAGCTCAAGGTTTTATTTCGCGGAAGTAGCTTGGATTTCAATATCGCATGGTGAAGTTGTTCGGGATGAGCGTCTTCAAGTGAGTTCATACCCGTGGCATCAACCATGAAACCACATATGTTCTGGTTCTTAAAGGCCGAGTACTTGTTATTGAAATGATCCCAAAAATCACTTTCTTTGCCTCCTGACGCTTCAAATAAGCCATGCGCAAGTGCGATTATGTGGTCGGCTTGCGCGTGGTCGACTGATTCCGGATCCGGGCCATCGTCTTTCCCGAAGAATGTTCGCAGCATGGATGTCTCATCTCGTGCCAATAGCTCTCTAGCTTCTTCCGCATTATAATCAGGATATAGACTTAGAGCCAAGATCTGAAGATGTAAGCAAAATCTAGATACAGTCGACTTATCGGCTTCCTGAAAGGATACGGATGTGAGTTGCTCTGAAACTTCGATACCATACTGCACAGTACTCCAGCTTTGCCGTGAATTGTACATACCTTCAAATTCTCCCTGAGTGCGGCCCATTTAGCCACCATTCTATAGACATGATCTTTTAGTGTTTGTTTCTCAATCGACGTCAGGCTCGTGCGATCCATGGTATGGTATATAGGTGCACCAAAAAAATCACTCGCCTTAAAAGAGGCTGGTAGGCTTTTGAAATTGTCCTGGAATGAGTTGAATATAAATTGAATTTCATCTCTTTAAGTTTCGAGGTTAGGCATCTGGCGGGTTTCTGGCGTGGGAAGTCCGTATCTAGCAACCTGACTATCCATGTGTTCTATTTGTCTTTTGCATATCAACAAACATGGTGGCCGACTACCCCAAGACTCATCATCACTATCGCAATTACCAAAGACGTCTACCTCGGCAGCCGACGCATTTTGCCTCTAATTTACTTTTATGTAGATAGTTAGATCCACCGCCATAGTACCTTCCAGATATTAAGATGTTCCAAATTCGGTATCGCCTTCGTAGCCGTACCAGGTTACTTCTGCTGCTTATGAAGTACCTTTCTGTACCTGAGAGTCTCCACAATGGGCTGAACAAAGAGAGCAACATTACGAAGAAGGAAGTTGAGCCTGTTCAACACTGCACTCGCTTTCTACTCTGTGCCTCATTCTCAAACAGGGAGACGATAAAAATAGCGGTTTTAGGTAAAATACGGAGGTAGCGGAAGAGCTTCTCAATCTGTACGGTAGTTCTTTAGAGTGGTCTAGTAGTCCAACACGGAAGTCTTCGACGATCACCTACACGTGCCCCATTGTGTCATAAAAGAAGGAATAGTCAGTTGGGTTGATAGCACGCCTTCGGAGGTTGCAATTTTTTGTAGCGGATAAGAAAGCCATCAAAGCCCAAGGCAGTTGTCTAATGTAAGGGTAAAGAATATGGAGAGTAGCTTTGCATGACCTGTTTCCGGCCCTCAACCCCGGCTCCGCCTACTAAGCAACTATTTGACCCAAATATGTCTTACAAGTCCCTTTGACACTTACAAAACTCGTGGACAAACCTAAGTCGCTGGGATAAGATGATATACATAGTATCACTACACACCATGCGTGCCCATTACCCTATGACTAATGTACCTTGGACCAATTGGATGCTCATTGCTGTCTCTTGGATCCATCTAGCTTGGATCCATCTAGCTTCTGCATCATGCACCACCGCCCAATGGAAACATCTGGCCGGGCAGACAATCGGCCTGGTATTAAAGGCTCTAGATATTACTATACAGGACCTCAAGGCTTTCAACCCCTCTATTGGCGTTAACTGTCTCAGGGATTATAACTACTACGATGTGCCGTATAAGGAAAATTTGCTTCTCGGCTTGTGGAGTACCGGCTGCCCACGCTTGCTTTAAATCCTCCTCCATCCAGCTGTATCCAGCCATACTCCTACATTCAGACAGTATGGGACAGGTACTAGCTATATTCATGACTGCAAATGTCCAACTAACACAGGTCCATATGCGATGCCCGGTACTGGTGTGGTCATACACCCGACATCTACGACAGGCAAGGACCGAGAAGCAAGCATCATTTCCAGAGTCGTGGTAAATGATATAAATTAGACATGGAGGGATGATGACATCTGGCCCCTGTAAATCCACAGCCTGCCTCCATGGAGGTTATGGCACATGGTTGGACATATCCTGGCATTTCCAGTCAAACACACTGTGGAAGTCACATTAGACACTGCTATGAACCGTCTGCGAAAGCTTATCTTACATTGGTCGAACTAGGCAAGAGCCATCTAATTTCGGCCGGTTCTGTACAGCATGGAGAGCTATGGAAAGAATATTGGGAGAATACAAGACAGGAGTGGCTGTTAAGTCGAGCAAGATAGATGGTATGGTCTGCAAGTGCACACTCCAACTTTTTGATGGTGACAATATAGGTGCGAAACAAGACCGAATGCGACCTTTTATGACCTTCCAGCCTGCCACGGCCGAATACAACTCTCCGTCGATTCCACCCCTTCGCTTTCGTGACATGCCTCGTATTTCTTCTTCGTACGATTAGCCCTAAATCCTATAAGAGATGAAATTCAGGGCTTTGCTAATGACAGCATTGACGCAAGGCTGTTTCCGAAACATCGGATTACAACCCAAGCATATTCAATGCCAACGATATAGCTGTTCCTTGTAGCCCTTTTCCTACGGATTCATCCAGTCATTTCAAATGTTCGGTTCGGAAAATATGGTCGACAAGCTTGGGATCGAGGATTCCAGAGTGACATGGCACACGGCAACAATTCGGCGCAAAACTTACCATTACATGAAAGCCGACCCGGATAATGAACCTCTTGCGACAATTATCCTTCTACATGGATTTCCTGATTTGGCCTTCGGCTGGCGGTATCAGATACCGTGTCTGCAATCTCACGGATATCAGATCGTTGCGCCAGACATGCTTGGTTTCGGCCTTACCAGCGCCCCTTGTCAGCCATGCTCGTACGCCTTGAGGAGCATCACCGAGGACATCAGAGACCTGGCACACCTTGTCGCCAAGTTAAAAAAATCATCCTCGGTGGACACGACTGGGGTGGCGCTGTGGTTTGGCGCACGGCTCTGTGGTTTCCCGACCTGGTGCAGGGTATTTTCAGCGTCGGCACCCCGTTCATCCCGCCCTCGCGCATCTATCGTTCGCTAGATGACGTCACGCAAATCGAGGGTATGAAGAGCTTGAGGTATCAGCTGCAGTTCCAAAGCAAGCTGATTAGAAACGAGATAACGGAAGAAACAAAGGTCCGGCAATTTCTTAATGCCATGTTTGGCGCCAAGGGTCCAGAAAATGAAGTTGGCTTGAATACAGCGGAAGGCATCTTGTTTCCAAATTTACCCAACTTGAACCAATCCGAATTGCTGTCAAACGTCGAGATGGATTATTATGTCTCTAGATATTCTCTACGAGGACAGGCTAAACTAGAAGGACCCCTCCGCTGGTATCACACACGGGCACACAACTACCTCGACGAGTTACGGCTCTTACTGAAGCCCCTCAAATTCTCCATGCCGGCGTTGTTCTTGGCTACCATCCGGGACAAAGTGTCGCCGCCAAGCATGCCTGAGGGTATGGATCAATACTTTGAGAACTTGACTCACAGAGAGGTGGATACATCTCACTGGGCGTTATGGGAGTCACCTTCCAAGATTAACGAACAGATAGTATCGTGGCTGGAGACGTTACAATAGGTCAAAAATACGAGACCTGAACCAATCATGTCTATTCCGCTACCCTGCCGGTGCCGTATGCCTGGGGGACAGAAAGAAGGGGAAAAAGAATTGATAGCAAGAAAACTGGTTGGGTATAGTTGTATTATCATTATCATTAATCTTTGAGCAACATGTATAAATGCTTGTAATTTACATGAAAAAGCATATAGATACCTAGCGTTGTAGAGAACAAGCCCAGTCATTTCAATCACATAGTATCCGCATTTTGTTATCCGTTCTGGAAGACCAAAGAAAGGAGCCCCCCATTCATTGCAAATGATTAAAAAAAAGAAAAAAAAAAGAGCTTTAGTTGGAGGCAAAGCGCCGTTGCATTTTTCTTTTTCGAAACGTAGGACTTTCATCATCGTTCTGGTTTTACAGTATTGCTGGTGACAGGACCAACCGTTTAGGAAGCCAAACACACGAGCCATATGATGGCCAACCACAGAGAGATCTGTGAAGAAGGCAATTCGATTCAAGTTATCAGGTTTACTGTATATCAGTTGAGCGGCTCACGGGCAACTGGCAGGCTCAGAATAACTATGTAACCTGCACGCAAACGCCGCCGTAGCACAAGAAGCAATTTGTAGACTCTAAGAGTTAGAGGTGAGAATGTATGTAGCAGCAATAATCCAACTCCTTTCTTCATTGGGTCAGGGTGGGACGCAAACTGTACCGTTTGACAAAGTGAGGATAGAACAGTTCTTTGCCCGAGTATCAGCATTTTCCAAATGTGCCCAGAACATTAGTGGGGAAGGTAAACAATAATTGATTTATAGGAGCTGCTTTTCGACAGGGCTTCATCTATGTATTTGATCGCTTAAATGCCCTCTAGGTCAGATCCTCTCTCCATGCCGGAAGCAATGTTTCTGTATCTTGAATCAGGATAAACAAGTAAGTTTTCTGTCTGATCGAGATTTCCCAAAGATCTGAAGCTCGTTCCCACCAGCGATTCTTGCCCTTTCCCATCTCCTGATGCCTCCCAGAACATAGCCCCTCCCAGGCCTCGCTGCTTCAAGTAGGACACCTTTTCCTGGATTGCTTCTGGAGTATCGTAGGAGCAGATGCCTCCGCCAGATGGATACTTGCCGTAGTATGCTTGCGCCTTCTCATCGTACATCATCTCGAGACCTTGTTTGAGTAAAGCTTTGTAGTCCCAGACCCCGGCCTCCCAGCTGCCCAGCGCCTTGTTGGGAAGGCCTACGCCCGAGTGCGGTTCTCCCATGCCAGATGCACCGATGAAGGATCTTCCATACGCAGGCATGCCGAGGATGAGTTTGTGAGAAGGTACCCCAGCATCAAGGTAGGCTTTGACGGCATCATCAGTATTGAATGGAGTAGACTGGGGAAGGTCTGTGTTTGCATAGAGGTTAGCGCTGTGACCAGCTACAGAACTCCAGGATCCGGCATAGTCGTAAGCCATAAGGTTGATGTAATCGACTACACGACCAAGATCCGCGAGGCGTAGCTTGTTGTAGTGGCTCGAGCCTGCTGGAGCGGCGATGGTAAGCTGAAAGTGGTATCCCGGTGCGTGCTTGGAAGCGTAAGCATCAAGCTCGGCTCGTACTGCTTCGAGGAGTAGTATCATGTTGGAGGCATCCTCATCAGTAGCTGGATACTCCCAATCGATGTCGATGCCGTCGAAGCCCCAGTCTTTCAGAAGAGTGACTGCCGACTTGGCAAAGGTAGATCGACTGGCGGCACTAGCTGCAGTAGTGGCAAAATTTGTAGACCAAGTCCAGCCGCCGATGGATAGCAGGACCTTTAGGTTGCGGTGTGCCTTTTTCAGAAGAAAGAGTTGCTTAACGCATCCAAACGCGTTATCTGTATCGCTTTCGAGCCACGCTAGAGAGCGGAGATTGGACCTCTGTTAGCAAACGGGTTGGAATAGGTAGGAAGGGTTGATGGGTTCTGAGTTTGCCACGAGAGATGCATTTGCAAACCGCAAACGCCAGAGATCGTAGGTGACGGTAGAAGTCAAGCTTGTTGTAGGTGTGACAGAACTTACAATCTCCTTCGTAATGCTTTTCCAAATCTGCGTATGTATCGCCTGTGAATCTAAGAAGGGTTAGGATCGAAGCTTCCGATATTGCTATTTCCTTCCAAGAGAACGTACACCGTGCCGTCCTCCTGCACATTCATGAAAGCGTATAGCACATGTGTTATGCTGGAGGCAGGGAGATCCTGTGGTTGGAAACCTCGCTCATATACCCCCCTAACATACGTTTACGATTAGTATCTCGTCTCGCTCAATTGATCCGGCCATGGCTGCGGCAAGCTTGCCAAGACTTCAATCGCATGGAAATTGGGGCTGCCATACCAGTTGACAAAGTAGACCATGTTTGCATATCTTACGTCATTCTGGGAAGGTTCCCTCTGATACAGTTGTAAGGCGTTAGGCTCTGCGGCGCTAAGCATAGACTGGATCGCAATGACCAAGACGGTCATTCTCAAGTAGTGAGCCAGCATGTCGCAAGTAGTATGTTTGTTGAATAACTATTTGATCTTAGGATGAATGGGCGGATGTAGAAACTAGGAACTGATGAGAGTGAGCTTATCTTTAATGAACCCGATGGCAGATGGATGCAGAAACAGATTATACTAACCAGATCTCATAGAGAAGGACCGCCAGAGAAACTTTTTCTTTTTCTTTTTGTTTCTTTCTTTCTTTTTTTCTTTTCCACTCCACACTGAAACATATACTGAAGTAGGGATAAAAAAGACGCGGCCTTCTTTAGCTGGTAGCCCTTGGCGGCTAAGGCTTCTGGTACTTTTGGTAGTTAGAATCTTAGGATTCCATATATGGCCATTATTGGTGCATCTCGTGTATGGACAAGACACTTTTAGTAGAGATTTCGACGAAAGTGGACTTTATTGAGGTATGCCTTTTAGACCCAGGTCGGGCTAGACTGAGAAGCAGTGATGCCCTGGTAATACCTAGCTGCGGTGGAACCTGACCCCGATATCTTCTTCGAGCCGGGGAGTGGGGGTTACGATCTTCGAGGAGATGAGGAACCTGACTAAAACGAGGACCTGGGACTACGAAGAGGATTCGAAAGGCGCTTTCACGTCTTGCAACCGATCTTGACGACAGACATGGGTGGAGGATTTCATTTAATCATTACTGTGTTTGAAAAATCTGTTTTAGAGAACGCGAATCCCCCGTCAAGGCCAGGCCAGGCAAGGCAAGTGGGGGTTGACTCCGACTCTTCGATGAGCTGACGGAAGTTTGCTGGCGTAGTGCGGTATGGTAGTACTGTTTAACATTCTATCACATATTGTACAGTATTGTACATGTGCACCTTCCTGTTCACAATTACATCCTCTTGCAAACTTTGGAGCAGTGGCTTATAGATACATACAAGTACTGCTTACATGGGTCAAGCTATCCGCATTAGGACGTCAAGACCACCTGAACGTCATTTTCGACTCTGGGATAAGCGTATTTCATTGATAGATACAAGTATCTAGACAAATCCTAAAATGGAGTCGCTTACGACAGTGCGTGCCAGCCCTGTAGCTACTTTTCAGTAAGCTTGGAGCGAATCTTCGTCAGCATTCACGCAGAAGTATACAGTAACAAAAAGTAAGCCACTAGCACCATGTGGAGACACGAAGAGAGTGTGATATTGTAGTGCTGTAAAAGAGGAATCTACGAATGTTCATCACTGGACCTTGGATCAAATAAAATTAACTGGTTTCGCGATTTTCCTCTTGTCGCATCTTGTGATGCTCTATAGCTGTACAGAATTCGCTGTCTTGCTACGTGCTCATTCCCATTTCGACTATACCACAGACTACGCCTTACGCAGCCGCTGCTGCTAGTCGCTCGAAGACTTCATCCTCACTTGGGTAACCATCGCCTTTGATCTTTTTATACGCAGGAATCAAAACAGCCTTGTCAACTTCAGCATACCTACCAAGCTGCACATGGACGACTTGTCCGTTCATAGAGGTATCAGCCATGAGGTAAGCAGCACAGCGAGCAACTGCAGAGGCAGGCTGCACGTCGACGTTTATGCTGCTCAGCAAGCTCTTCAAGGATGGGAGAACGTTGCTGTCCGTCCAACTGGGTGCCAAGGTATTGACACGGATCGGAACTCGAGCGGCTTTAAGCAACGGGACAAGTCCTCGCCCAAAACCGAGCACTCCATGCTTGGCAGTAGCTAATACATATCAGCCGGATTAAGCGCCCTGAGAATACCGTTCCTCAACTTACCGTAGTCAACGGCTCGGAAACGCTGGAGGCCGGTCGCGGATCCCGTGATAACAATACTTCCTCCTTCAAGTTGCTGTCGCAGATGGTGAATCGCGAGAGTAGACGTGTTGATAACACCCTTGAGGTTAACGTCTAGATTCCGGCTCGATGGTTCCATTAGATTGCCATTTTGGTCAAGTTGAGTAGACAAGTAATCAGCGCATGGCCCAATACCGGCGTTGGCAAAGACATGATCGATACGGCCATGTGCCTCCTTTACTTTGTTGAACAGCACAAGTAACTCTTCCCACTTAGTTACATCTGTCTTGATGAACTCATAGGCACCTGTCATTTCCTTTTCGGGAGCCTGGATATCACCGTTGACTACCGAGGCTCCGATCGATAGAAGTAGTTCCACGGTAGCCAGTCCTATGCCAGATGAACCGCCTATACAAAGAGATTTAATGTTAAAAGAGGCCGACGTAATTAAGGCGTGTAGAGCCAGCCCATTTATGAGCTTGGCCATCTGGGCATTGGAGCGGGATGCGGGGGCCGAGACGGGCAGTATGTTTCATACCTGTGACAACGATAACATTGCCCTTGAGGGTAGTCAAGTCCTCATCTTCAAACACAAACTCAGCCATATTTCCCGAAAAGCTTTTGTCTCTGTCGATATGGATATATCGATAGATAAAAAAACGAATAAGCAATCGAGTAAGATTTTGTTGACTGTGGCGAACATCGAAGGAAATTTAAAAGTATAAGGATCTTATACCGTCTGACGGACAATACGACACTCTCGGGGTGAGCTGGAAGGGTACATATTGTAAAGGCAAATTTTGGACTGACTGGTTGATCTGGTGTCCACAAATCCGTGTGGGAAAGTCATTTTGTGGCGGTACACTCTTGTTAGTCATTTTTCGCAATATGATTTTCTTTTGAGTCAGTGTGAAACAGTATCACATAAGGCTGCTAGATCCATCCAGGCCATAACGTCTTCGTTACGTTCCATGCCGGTATGTGAACGAAGACGAACATGGAGGGCCAAAAGAAGCGGCTCCCTAAGCTCGTTAACTAGTGTTTAGCCATCTATCTATGTCCTTGAGTTTTGTGAACGGTATCCGCTATAGAGACTGCACGGGTCTAATTTCAACAGGACCGTGGGTATTGAACTTGCGTATACCACGAAGTCATTTTAGCTGGGCTGATGAAGTTGGAATTCTTAGCCGCGAGTCTGGGGAAGTGGGGGCATAATGACAGTGCGAGTCAAAAGTACTGCAGCTTACATCGATAAGGCAAGTACATTTATATGCCCACGTGTAGTATCGGCATCAGTGTACACAGTATAGAGGGCTACCTGTCCCCGGCGTATGGGGCTTTGTTTTACAAACAAGAGTTATTGAAAGAGAGGAAGGTAATGAAGATACTCCGCAATCTCCTCTCTAAGTGGGGTATGAAGGATTGCTGTGCGCTTCTAAAGCACATGTAGGGAAAGGCATCGTTGCTGACGATTGGCAAAATCAGTAAATCGCGGATCCTAACCCTCACTCACACTTTCCATTCCAGACTCTGGAATCCAGAATCTGACTGCCGCTAATACGCCTACTAAAACTACGCATTATCCCCATTAGACTTTCATTGCTTATTTGGGCTGGTAAGTTCTCAAGTGGTCCATTCTTCACTATAGTTTGAGGGTATGTCAAGGATTACACCCATACTATCAGTGGAAGCACATCCTTTGCCCTGTTTTACCACTATGATCACATCTCTTAGCTCGCATACCCTTTCGTTTTGACCTGAGACTTATGATGTGCTGTCGAATAAGTTCGCCTATTTCCTCCCAACATATGTACATAATCTCGCCCGCTGTGCTCGTCCACACTGATCACACCGACCACATCGATCACACCTTTGGGTCTTGTCGAAGCGCATAAGGCGGGGGTGGAGGCGGAGGAGGCGGCTGCCTTCCATCTGGAATTGTACACTCATCTAGGGTATTCGCTGAGACCAGGTCGTATGTTGAGAGCGCCGAAGTTGGTCGTAGATCGGTTTGGCATGCACGATCGACGTATCGCGGCATTGTGAGAACATCAACTGATATGGGGATGACTTGAGAGGAGATGGCATCTTCGCTTCCGTTGTCCGCAGTGCGGCATGCTCCATATCTTGTTGTATAAATCATATTTGTCTGTTGTCTTGGTACAGGGTTCTTTGCGTCATGTCTTTGAGTAGATATCCGGTGTTTGGGTTTAAAAGGCCGCAAATTGATCTTATTCCGCCGGAATGTCTTCTTAGCTCTTCCTTGAGCTGAACGGTACTGGTCAGACCAGCTGCTACTGTCAAAAAGATGTGATAGCCGTGAGACGAGTGGCGCTAGACAAGGCAAGGACATGTTGCTGGAGGGCCAAAACGAATTCTGCCAGCTTTGGTAAAATAGCGGAGGGAGCCGCATCAGCAAGTTGGCCTTTTATCCAAGATTGAGCTGGATGCTTCTGTTGTGGCCGGCTGTCTTGCGCCTGGAACGGCCGTTGCCGGCTCGGCCCTGGGAATTTCAGCGATGTTACGCGACTGTGATATGTTCTGACACATCAATTAGCCAACACTGTCAGGAAGATCAGGTTATTGATACCGCTTTCATATACAGTACACAATGTCATGAACCATCGAAGCTGACTTGAATGTGTCGGGGAGGGTGTTGCGAATCTGAAAGTTGCCAACACATCGATGCAACTGAAGCTACTATTCCGAATTGCTCCCGGTGCCTCTCTATCGACGCAAACAAGAAATAATTGTACATTTCTTGAACACGTACCCAGACATATAAACAGCTGTGGCATTCAACTTACTACAATCATATATGTATTATCCTAGAGATATCCTCTTAGCCAAGGACTCGAGTAGCTTCATTCATGTAATGGGAAGGAGATGTATGGACTGTAAGACTCTGAATAGAACAGTTTGCTCGAGTCGGACAAGATGCAGTGGCAGGACCATGGCTATTATGGGTTGAAGGCCTGATGAAGATGAAATGTACGTCTTCGACTGTAGACTTCGTATTGACAATTTTTTGTTGACACGGTGTGCGCTACAACTCCCGACAGGCATTTTTGTCAAACTCTGAGGAATGTTCACACGACGCCAAAATATTAGAGAGGAGCTTCACCCAATCTAGGAACTGGATACAGGAAAGCAAGAGACTGAGACGACACCTCTAGATCAAAGGCACCCGCGATTTCAGTTTGTCTGTATGGACTGTGCTTAGTTACGTCCTATCAGTGCCGTGTATGACAAAACGGCCGCCATGAAGTCTCTACGCTTAAGGTCGATGACGCGATCCGCATCCAAAGATCAGACTGAGGTTCATCTGACTATCCCCGGCGTCGACGGTTCTTCGCAGGTTCGTTAGGCGTGCCTCGTATCCCTGAAAGGACCAAGTAAAGGCGCGTGACGTCTAGATCTTGGTCGCTCATAAGGACGCCATGGATCTGTCGCTCTGTCTCTCATGACACTACGCCCTGGGTTTTGGAGTGAGAATCCTGGTTACTTTGAAGAAGAATATCTGGTAAGAAATACGTGTACCTAAATATCTCTCACTATAAATAACAGCAAGTTGCCATCATTTTACATCCATCCTCTCTTCTTTCTCACCTTGGCCACCGTCCCAACATCTCTTTCCAGACGAACAGATGCCGATCAAAGTCATGCAGAAACTCCTGCACCACCTCATCATGGGAGGAAGAATCACTCGAGTCTCCGCCGCTACCACCCTACCATTTGAACAATGTATTGTTCGGCATACTAGCAAGTCCAGAGAGAGGAACAATTCGCATCAGCCGGGGAGGATGGTCCAACAGCAGCAGGATAGCGATAGCCAACATCCATTGTCTTTCAGAGACTGTGCTGGAACAGAATGTGCTTCCCAAATCGACGCACAACGTGCAATGCCTGAAGCCATGAGGTTGTCCGAACGGCCTCGCACCTTTACGGCCCGTGCCAGAGAGTCTATGAGCAACGGATCATGGGTAGCTAGTTTGCGGACGCCATCGACAAAACGGCGCAGAAGATCAGCCATGAGATCGAAGAAAAACTCAAATGTATGCAATTCCGAAGATATTGAGATGTAGTGCTGACAGTTGTAAAGAGAAACGACGTATCTTACTCAAGCCCAAGGGCTGTTTCACTTCCCCCCCGACGTGGAAACAAGTCTCCCGACAACGACGACGATTTTGATTTTCCAAGCATTGAGGAAATCTATAACGGGCTTCAACTACACCGAAATGAGCAGCGGCTAGCTAGGAGCGGCTAGGGAGATAAAGGAAACAGAAGTTGCTTCTCAGGGTTTAACAGCATTTCCTTAAGATCTGCCTCTCATAACTTGGTCATATGAGCAGCGTAATAACGCACTGTTTCGCAATCCCGCAGTCGATTCTGCATGCTTTCATGTACTTTATTAAGAATAATCACCGCCATCTATTATTTCTTTGTTGCCTTGCAATCCTTGGAACAAACATTCGAGAGCGAACAGCGACGTGGTAGGAGACATATGTAGGATGATATATGAATTGAAAACTGAATCGTGTCGAGCTTCGAAAGGGAATCATGGAACTTGATTAAAAACTTCGTCGTTGAAAGCTGTGTACCAGGCCGAAATTAAATGTTGACCTTGTTCGAGATGATAGTGTTTTAGCAAGACCTGAGTCATGTGTTGATAAGTCTCGTCTGCTGTGCCTTTGGTGTTCAAGAAGCTGATCAATCGACAGTGCGTCGGTACGAATGTCCTGAGCCTTTTCAACACAAGCAGACGACTCGTATTCTACCGTACCACCATGCTGATAGCCTACACCTTCCATATAAGCCAAGACTGAAGGCGACGTTCCTCAGCCATGTAGGAGTCCATTCACCCGTCCAGCCTCAGTTGTATGGATCTTAGATGGGCAGATGGGCAGATGGGCATAATCATCTCCTCCAATACTATCCACGTCATTTTCGCAAGCCAGCCTCTATTACAATATTGAGGGCTTCAGGAGAGGTCCTTTTTTGTATCGGATGGCAAATGTATAACCCATCGTAGGGTTGTCGCAGAAGCCAAAAACGGATCAGATCAAGAGTCACTACATTCGATTTGATGCAGCTGGACGTACCAATATGGACGAAAGTGAGTATAGTATCTGTATCATATATTTGCTTGATCTTCTATCTTATTGAAATGACGTGGATCCTGGAGGCAGTCGTGTGGCATATTCTTGCCTCTTGATAGGAATGGTCCCAGTCTCTTCAACCTCCTCGTTTTGTCATCTTATCGTTTGTAAGAAATAAGAATGCAACGCGGGATGCATTTGAAATCATTCTCCCAGCCAGGAAAGAGCATACACAAGTTTCTTCAGGTCCGTGATCTTCTGTCATCCATCAACAATCAAGCCACCCTGGGCCAGGCCCTTGTCGAATCCACAGCTACTAACATCTTTTGCCAGCCACTTTCAGTGATCCACAAGGCCCAAGAGATGCAGCTCCTGGCCGCTAGGGACGACCTCGCTCAACTGACAGGTGGGAGACCCCTCGACGACATTGCCAAGATGCCATCAGACGATCGCCGCGCCGTACTCTGTAAGTACTTGATCAAGGAGGGTCCAGTCACGGTGCAAGAACCTATTGCTTGGTCAGATGAGGAGAGTATTGGGAGATTTCTTCTTCTAAAGAAGTTCCTCAATGACGATGCGTCTCGTCAGCATCTCCTTCTAGAAGCTCGAAGAGTGTTTTATGAGGAGAACGCATTCGTAATCTGCTTGAGCGGATTCTCTCGCTTCTTGGACGATATGCTTGGCGATTGGGAAGATGCTGTTGCGGTCGAAATGCTAGTGCGTGATCTCACGATCAAGGCGGAAAGGCAGGACTGTCAATGCGGGCAGTTGATGGAATATATCCAGCGCCTCTCCTATTTTGCCAAGATGCCACAACTTCAAAAGATTACGATTGAATGGTGTACTCCGACGAAAGCTATGGACGAGGGTTTACCTTATGACTGGAGTACGCTATCTAGTAGTAGCAGTAGTAAAGGAAACAGCTTACGCAGTTTCACGGACGATGATGGTACTTACGACAACGGAGGCTCCAGTGAAGCCTTGAGATGGGAGGCTTCAGACGATGACATCTGGAGCCTGGATGGAGATGTGCACGGGTGAGCTGCCATAGAAGGCATTTGTATCAGTAGGTGGATGTATATGGTCATCGAGTTCATGAGAGAACTTCATGGTGCAAATATCCAGAAACAAACCAAATCCGCAGGTTTTTCATGTGACGAGTTTCTTTCTACGATGTGTCTTGGTGTATATAACTGTCTACTATAAATAGGTTAGTTACACTCCTTTTGACGACGTCTTCTCGTGGAGAAAGAACAGAAACATGAATGGATCACCGCAAGGTCTGCAACTCATCCATCTCCGAGTATCCGGGTAGCATATGTGCTGACAGGGCCAGAAGGATTACCTTCCCATAGCTCTTTTGTTTTACTGGAGCAATCAACTGGTACTCACAGGGACTATTTGATAACAAGCTGGGAATTACTAAGATTGTAATGAAGCGAGCCGAGCCCGAATAGTCGTCCGCACAGTTCCTCAGGAAGGGCGCTATAAGAAGAAAGTATTCCAACCGGAGGCTTCCAGATATACGCCTCGCTAGCATGACAAAAAGCCTGTCCGTGGGTCGTTCTAACAGTCTGTTTCCTCGAACCGTTGGTTTTGTCATTGGACGCCATACTGCACTGTTGCATATCCATTCATACTGATATGTGGCAAGTCGTCTGTTTCGTTGACATTATTAGTAAAGGTCTCTTGCGGTCATACCTCTTACTCTTTCTTCCAGGTTGAGAACTTCTAAGCGTTTACATTACGAGTATGCCGGCTGACTGGTTGCCATATCGATCTACCCTATAGATGCCATTGATCACATCTAAAACTGTCGTTTGGAGCATACCTCACACGCTTTTCAGAATTGTTGATTTCCCAACGGCGGAACTCTGTCTGGAGAAGAATCGTGTTACGGTTATTCTGAATTGGGCCTTGTTTCGTCCCTCCTTCGACCCGGACCTCATGGTTCAAAACCTCATGATCTACCTGATCGCGGCCCGGTGAAACACGTCTGGATCTCATCGCTCTAAATAATGGCCAAATGGTTGGCAAACACCCGGCCACAATTCCCAGAGTTGCCTCTATAACCGTCCATTTCGCAACATCTCTATATACGACTTAGTGAGCAAGCATGAGATAACAGCAAGTGGATGTAGGTCTTACACTGTTTCATAGAGAAAGTCTTCGGTAAGATCCAACAGCTTGATGTAGGGAATTCGGACAATCATTGCCGCACCCGCTCTGTTATATCGATTGTATAGTTAGCCGCGCAATGAACTTTGAATAGACACCAATCCGGCTCCTCTTGCCCTGGGAAGTAGGCCTATGAGTATTCTCATCGTTGCCAATAGATGTGGCAAGCCCTTAGGGGAGAGCTGCCTAGACATACGAGCTCATACGGACGTAACACTAACACTAATTTCAAGGTAAAGGAAAACACAAAAAAGTAAAACAACACTCACAGTACGCCTAAGCTCGTCAAAGCTTGGATCGCAGCTTTGGTTTTCCACGGCAACCGCGCGTTCCATAGGCTCATAATGGGTACTACTAGAGCCAAGGTCCAATCGCTGAGGGCCAAAACGATGCTAAGAACTATACCAGTGATGGGTACGATGCTTTTTGAACACTTGCCAGGGCTGATGGGAACATTGAATTGCTCCCAATAGTAGCCGACGGGAGAGCACTGGAAGATGCTGGTCAAGAAAAACACAATCGATGTAGCCCAGACGCAGACAAGGCAGAGCGCCAAAGTTACTCTAAGGAAGGGTCTATTGACGATCGCCCGTTTTGATGGTTGGCCGATGTAAAGCTGATGGAGATACAAAACTACCGATGTCTTGATGAAGCATGAAAGTGCGGCATATATTACTTCCCCGAAATACCAAGTTTGGAAACCTTTGACAATTCCTGCTCTGTTAACGTCGCCCGCATGTTGTCCAATTCCGCCGTCCACTATGCCGCGTACTATAATGATAACCTGGGCGGTATAGAGGAACTGGGAAAGTGGTCCACAGTCAGTGTCATTTTGTCATTGCACAAGGGCAGAAAGCCTCGTGAAGAGGGCGAATAGTGCAACTATGTGCATTGCACCTGCCATATTCAGAACTTGAACTCACCACTGACAGATACATCAACTTGTCGTGTAGTACATGCTCTTTCATAATGACAGATTGTGCCCAGAATCGTAAACATGCCGAGAGGTAGACAAGTACGGTACAGCAGATCTGGATGATGAAGAGCTCGAGGGCTTTCCCACTGGTATTCCAACCCATCCTATTATTTGCAACGGATAGCGGCTGCAAACGCCTCAAATAATATCAAGAGCTACTTGGCAATCACGCCGCACTTTGGGGGACCAAAATTCTCTTGTGTTACACTTGCGGTCTGTTGAAGTAGGGGTGGGCTACTACCGGATTGCAGTTTGATGATACGGCTCTTAGTAGGCAGATTTGTTCTTTTACCGATCCGCGCATCGCCCTGCTCTTATAGGTCTTTGGACAGTCACGTCAAACGTCCGACGATGAGCCCTTCAAAGTAAAGCTTTTTCTTAGAAGAATATTGGCTAAAATGGGCCGAAGTTTTGCATCCCATATTTCCAATGTTTTCATATGTTACTATTTGAGCTTTTAGCCCATTTCTACTAGCCACTATGGGATCAAACTTTGCCGCATCACTTCTGACCCAGTCCACGCGGCATTGCAGCTATCAACGTCAGCCTGAATCAATTCGCCAATTCTGTCACTGGCTAGAAAAGAACAAAAGTAAAGATAGAGAAGAGAGCGAGGGCCAGCCCACGTCGTGAGAATAGGTGGGGGCGAAGTGGGAAAATATTAGGAAGCTACTTTCTCTGACAGACCTGAAATAATGAATGGGGTAGCTTACTAATGTGATACTCCGCAGCGCCAATAATGATTCTGATTGGACAGACCCACTACCTGGACATTCACCAGGTTCCGGGTAGGCTGGGAGGAGGTCAGATCCCCAATCTTATACAGTGGGGTGCGGGTTCACCATCAGGAGTTTACTATGGAAAGTGCTTCAAAATGGACTAAGCGTGGCGCACGACCCATGCACAGCCTACGTCAAGATGAACCCCGCCATCTCTCAGGCGTAACAACCTCTGTCTATCTCGGCGGTCTGGAATCGGGCGCCGGCATCAAGATCGATCTATGTTCACTTCAATAACCTGGAAGATGTATTGCTTACTAACTACCGCTTGGTCCGGTCCTCTATAGAGTTCGCATCTGTTCATATTCTTCGATACTGATCTGGATGCTGTTAGTGAGCGAACAGAACAGGGACTACACTAGCGTTATCAGTAAGTGGGGAGCCTGCCGCATCTAGTCTGTTCTGGGTCACTTTCAAACTTACGATGATGGATTCCTGACGGTGGACTATATTGTCCCACTTCCCCAGATTTGCGCCCCAAACCTCCAGGCAGCAGCGGTACTTCTAAGTACTTCATTCGCTCAGCCGGAAATTGCTTACGCACCCATAAGACGGCCAAATTCTGACAAAACGTCTGCTTATGAGGTAGAGCGTTGTACCGCGATGACCCCGAGACTTTATAAAGAGGAATGCTGTTTTGGAGCGGAAGGCGCAAGTGCTTAATACTGTACTGTAGAGGAGTATTATCGTAGGCATACAGTAGTACTATAGAACTTAGGAATAGTGAGGTTCAATTGGGGCGACCTTCATCGATAGACGCGTAGAAGAAAAAACAGCCGATCTTGGCCAAAGAATTCTACTTTCTGCGTATATTTGCAGAAAAAGCACGCTGAATAAACAATCAATGATGGAAACTTGTCGCGCTGCCAATAGTGGGCTTTCCTGTAAGCCGTCCAACGTCTTGCATTGGCGGTTGATCCTAACATACGATGGTTTCTAAAGTCCTTTTACGATGCCTCCCAGGTCTAGCGAGCATCGATTTGGAAGCGCTTTGACGATTTTATAGAATTGATTGTCCCGATATTGAAGTCTCACAGGAACTAGATAACCTTACAAGTCAATTCGTCTTTTTGCGAGTTATCCTCGGCTGTTTCATGACAACCAGGATGTTTGATTCATTTCACTGCTTCAGAAACCTTCCGTTAGAGCTACAAACAGAGATTTGGAACTCCGCAGTCCGTCCTGCAAAGGCAGGTGTGCAAATCTTCAGCTTGACCAGCGATCATAGAAGTCAATCACATGAAGACGGCGCTCCAGAAGCTCCTTGGGCCGATACCTACTACCTCACCGCTCCTAAGTGGGCCTTTGGCCCCAAGTCCAGTCAATTCAGTGCCATTGACGAAACCACAGCTTCATGGACTAAAAACAATCCTTCGACGTATCTGATCGATTCGGGTCTCTGGAATGCCTGCAGACAGTCACGCCGTGCCATGAGAGATATACTCGGCCCGACCGAACCCATAGCTGTCCGTATGATTGTCAGATGTAGCCATTCGAATGGTGAGATAGACGCACCAGAGGGCGTCTCTTTCCAACAGCGCAATCTTATCGTTTCTCCGAGTCAAGACCTCTTCATTCTCCAACCAGATGAGCCTGACATGTTTAGTTGGTGTTTGTTTGAAGATGTCATTCTGAACAACACTGCCCCAGGCTTGCTGCAGATACCGCAGGTAGGCTGGCAATACCACCCATCATGGGCTTCGAGCTTACACGCATCCTCCTGGATCAAGAGTCTTGACTCCTTGTGCTGTTACATCGTATATGGTGCAAGGTTCGGGGGTCTGGAAACGCTATGGCTCATCAACTACCGCATCAAGCGAAAGTATTGGGTATCGTCGAAAGAAGAATCCGACAGGCCGGAGCCCAAAGTCTTCGAAACAGACGAGTTTCGGCTCATAGAGGCGGAAATCGACGATAGTATTCGTTCATCAGAACAACTGCCGTGGGATGAGGTCGTGGAACGCGGTGATTTCTACACTCTGGACGATTTTATTGCCTTCGTGAGACAGCTCCGGCAGTTGTTGACCCATACACTTCTGTCCACTCCAGCTCTACAGACTGCCAAACACGTCATGAGCATCAAGGTTCTGGCGTATGAAGATCTTCAATGATTGATCGGTGTAGTGTGAAAAATGGATCTCCTGAACTTGTAGGCGATATGGTAGTTCACGCCTTTGCTTTCAAGGTTTAATCCGCTATCCCGGTTTATATTTGAAAGGACATGAAGCTAAAAGTAGTTGTGAACGCCATGAGCTTATATGGTAGTAAATCAAGGACATGACTACAGGAGTTCACCCCCTGCATGCACCGTGACATTCAATCATCCGGTAATGGGACATGGTACGGCGTCTGAAGCTCAAATACAATTTTTATCAGATGAAACTATCTAGGTTTACTTTCTTAGAACACTTTACCGTTTGACGAAGTAGTACAGTACGCAATGGTTACTGTACGTCCCGCCCGCTTTCGGGCATTTATAGTTGATGTTCTCAAGCACTCGACGGCATGAACCCACGTCTTTCGCCCCAATGGAATGGTTTGGACAGGAGGGCAATACCTGCATTCCAATCAAGGTGTCGCCGTAGGGCAATGGTTGAATGGGATGCGCTGCGTCAAAAGTAGCATCCCGGAGTCCGTCACAGAACGACCTGGCAAACTCAATCCTGGATGTTGGACTTGAGACAAAGTCAGATACCGATGGGTGGGTCTCTTCCCAGCACAACATAGGGCTGGCTGTGCCTGTCGCCCCGTGTAGTTTTGTTCGTGTCTCAAAAGTGACGGATGTCCCTACTGTTTTAGAAACTTCAGTGGTCGTGACAGACGCTGCTCTTGGTATCAGACCGCCACCAGAGGCTTCCGTGTGCACCGGTGATTGAGCCAGTTTAGATACAGACGGGTTACGGTTAACTCCTGCAGATGTTGAAGTTGGCTTTTTATTGAAGTCTTCAAGCGTTTTTGACTTGGCATCATGGAGCTCCAACGTTTTCGGGCAGCCGTCAGACCATGAGGCTGGTGGAATAAGTGCCATATTCGCATGGTAAGGGATCTTGTATCTTTTTCCGGCAACAGCCGCCATACCGACATCAACACCAGGATTAAGGTTTGAAACATCGTCATAATCCAGATCTGGCAGAGCGTTTCCCAACGTCTCACTTAGTTTCGCCCTGTCCAGCGAGATCCATATGGCATACTTGGAAGTGCAGGTGGCACTTGCCAGCGAAACGCACCAGAGAAAAAGAAGTGCCTTCATATCTTAGAGTAAATGGCTTGGGGAGTCCAGTATCTTGCGAGCTTCACCAGATCCTATATAGCTTGGGGTCAAGTCCATTCGGGCTTCTTGCGTCACTCAATTTCGTTGGGAAATTGGAAAGGCATAGCGAAGCCGAAATTAACAGCTCTTCCATGAATGCTACTTGCTCTTAGGATCTACAAACACAGGCCAGCAAAACGGAGATCACTATTGGTCGTATGATACTCAAGCCGGCAAACATACGCTAAATGTAAGACGTTCGATTCCATCCGCCGCCGCTCAATTGGGCCAAGTGCGTTCGGGATGCGATATATTATTGGAAGGCTAAAAGAAAAAGAAAAAAAGAAAAAAAAGAACACGCCGACCAGGACCCTATCCCTAACCTGTGATAGTCATTGCCATACTTTTCCTCCTGCTTGCGATTTGTCATGGCACGCTGTCTTTCATGGTTGGCTTTCTCAAGGTCAACATGTGCCGTCTTATGGCCAGCACATCGTATCTGGAATAAGCCCGGACTTGATTGTAATATGACGATCTAGACCTTTATTATTATCTCAAGAAGCCGAAACTAGTGACAATACAGCACTAGGTATACGGTGTTGTGCATGTGCACCTTCCTCTTCGCAACATCATCCTCTTTGCCAATTTTGGAGTGGAGACTTGCAGATACTTACATGTACTTTGTAGGCTGGGCAGGGTGCCTACTTTAAGCCGCGCAAAACACATGACGGCATTTTTCAGTCGTGGGGCACGTGTATCTCTCCGAGTTATTGGCGACTTCATAAACCTCACTTCATTTGTATGTTGGCTGTATTAGTATTTATGCAAAGATTTAAAGAAAAGACTTCTAGTATCGTTGTCTACCGGGTCGTCGGCCAATCTCACAAGAGCGAAATAAAAACCGTTCTTGACGCCCACGAGGCCGGGTCGCATTCCGAGATCTATCATCTTCCTAATTCAGATAACGACATCTCATTGCTACCAGAACGGACCAGCCGTCTCCAAACTACATACCAGGCGACAGTTTCTTGCACTTTCTGGCCATGAAGTTGGTAACTTTGAAGAGGCTTAGCGCGCACATGGAAAGTGCATATATTGATTGATTCACTATTTCCAGCTCAATTCTGAGACGGTCTATTAATATGCGCATTGACACCAAAATCATGTCGCCGGAAAGACTCTACGTCATTTAAAGTGGATATGATAAAAAGAGCGTAGCCACAACCTCACTTTCACTAATCTTTCGCTCACGGCCCTGTTAAGTGACTCCGTCATAGTCGGCGACTGATGCGCATCGGGTCAACAAACTCAGAAGGAAACAACTCTATACATAGACTACTTGAAGGTATTTAATCCAAACTTCTTGATCTGCCTTGACTTGCTGGGAGGGTTCCTTTGGAGTTTATTCGATCCTCTGCCCAGCCAAGCCTTGTGTCGAACCTGGACAAACATAGGATCGAAATTGATCGTCGGTCATGTCGAACTCAGCATGGAAGTCATACTTGTCAATCTTGAAGAGAGCAACAGGCGTGGGTCCGACTAATATAGCCTCGCACAGGTCACGCGCATCTTGAAGCCATATACGCAACATGTCAGTTTCGTTTTGCAACCGATTTTCGAATTCTTTAATCAGTGGATCCTGCGCTTTCTCTGACAATCGATAACCGCTAAAGTCGTTTCCAAACGCACAAAGTGGTACCAAAGGCCCCAAACCGTGCTTCATACCAACATCACTCACCCTCTTCCAGAAGTTCCAACTCCATAAATCTCTCTTAATGCGTTTCTCAGCATCCTCCCCCATCGCTGATTTCATTTCTATCATTCGGTCGTTGTCTTCCGTCATCCAGTGGAAAAGGACAGCGTGGTAGCGGCGATGAAGATTGCCACTGGTCCTTGAATACCTAAGAAGTGCCCTGAGGACAACCGGATCATCGGCAAAGGACACTAGGGCAGACCGTTTGAAGTGTATGGCATGTGAGAGATTATCTAAAATAACTTTACGATCATCCAAAACAGGTTGTACACGCCCTTCTGCTCTCCCACTTGTGTCCCTGGGTTGCGATCTTCTCTTGCGCGACGTGTTGGCCGGATGCTGTGGCTGTAAACTGGAAAGCCCTGGGGGGCGGTCAGGGTCCGTGGCAGGTGCCAGCTCTGGGTTTCTGTTCAAAGCGTTGCCTTCTTCCGCTTGACATGTCACAGGAGATGCCGAGGAAATGGCCCGAGTTGCACTCATCGTCGCAGCCATCGCATCTTCGAAGAAGGATGACTCTTGTTGTCCATCAGTTAACGTTTGCCCGTGGCTTATCTGGTCGGCGGTTGAGGATAGGTATCCTGTATCTAACACTTGCTCCAAATCGATATGACGTAGGTCTGTAGAGGTTGGTTGAACCTTTTGACAAAGAAGTTCGATGCATATACAGGAACGGAAAGACTGGTTGAGCTCATCTGCGACCCTTTGGCTCAGATGAGGTTTGCGCTGTAATATAAGCTTGATACCCATAAGCATGAACACGCCTGAATCTGCCAGGTTATTATTCTGAGGCCCCCGCCACCCTTCTACGACGGGTCGCGCACCGGCAACAGGAGGTACAAGGGTAGCACTATTGGGAGTACTGTCGTACCAGTGGACGCAGTCCGAGTACGCAACAGCAAACGCCCAGTTGTTTTCATGACAGAACGGAATGATGATAGGATGGTCAACCCCTTCTGTTTCTTGAATACAGTTTCGATCGTGCCGAAGCATCCGAGCCGGAGCTATCTCTACATGGTGGCTTATGGACCTTAGTAGCTGTAGGTAATCCTCCACAATCCCGAAATCCAGGTGGTCACCGCGTACCAGATGCCACATTGACTGTGTGATCTTGCTGTTTTCCGGAGGACGGTTTAACTGCGACAACTTGTGAGCACATTCGGTCCAGGTTTCATCCACCGGACCGACCAAGTCTTGTAAAGACTCGTCGACATCTTCTCGAGTAGCAAGTTGGTGAGGCGGGAAAGATGCCAAATCAGTAAAAAGAAGACTAGAAGTACAATTTCCAAATCGTTTCTGAGCTACGCGCGTGGCTGCCGACATTAGCGCCAGTGACGTTTTGGTATGTGGCCGTAACGCGAGATGCTGAAAGTGTTCGTAATCATCCATTGGCTCTATTAAACTGGTATAGAGAGCGTTTCCCGATGTCAGTGCGAGGAAAGAGTTACCAACCGGGTGCTGACTGTGCCACCTTATATGGCACGGAAAGTGGTTTTGCATCCATTACTGCTCCCGAGTCGGAATCCGGCCACGAAGATCCCGTATAGGGCAGAATAGAGTCCGATACAGCCCTACCTTTAGCACCTTGAACGGGCCATGAAACCAGGTAAGAAAAGCACTTAGGTCTTACTTTTGCTTTTGATTCTGGCCGCTAGACTATGACACCATGCTTGTGAATTCGCGGAGTCAAGGGTCAGAGGGATGGTGAAAAAAGTGCATCGTGATATTCATAGCTTGCCCGACTGGTCCGGTACATGTATACTTGAGAGGGGGTTGAAACAACGGGCACCGGGGATTGTGCATCTAACGTGACCCCGATCCTCAACCCAGTTCTGTCAGATTCGGGTTGCAAGTACTTTGAATGTAGATTCTACTCAAGGAGGCTTTGACTTACGAAGACAAACCAGGAGTATGGGGCTGATAATTATTGATTCTCTAAAGACCAAGAAACTGTTGATCTTCATGTCTCTGAAGTTTCTCACGTGCTTTGTTGATAGCGTGACGCCCTTCAAACAACCCCCAACACTCTACCATGGTTTTTGGCCCTGTTACCGTTCACGATCTTGAAGACCGTCGTTGGCGGGGGGAGGGGCAAACTGCAGCGAAAAGAAGGTATCAGACGAGACTCCGCTTCTGTTCATTAAATACCTCGGCGTTGTATTTCCCCGAAAGTCTGCAAATGTGTCGGCAGGAGTTGCCAAATAAACCGTTGCGTACATCAGTCATCAGGCTGGCTCTAGCATTTTACTCCTGCCCATGAAAATTGACGAGAAAAAGGCATTGCAAGACTGTTGGCGCTAATTGACACGCTAATTAGCGCTAATTAGCGTGAGCCTTGAGTGGCAATGCTCCGCAGCAAGATCCTGTTTACCCCACCTATCCGGTCCATATATTTTTCAATTCAGCGGGGCGCGAAGGCCAATGAGAGATTGAGCCTTTCCTCCTGCTCCCTCACTTAAACTATTAAATACGGTAGCTCATCCAGCTTCACGATCGTATGGCAATAAGTGGTTCGCGATCGTATTCCCCTCATCAATACCAGCTGTCGACAATCTGAACTTACACTATCTACCTAAGCAACGCCAGTACTCGCTAAAGCCCGCACATTTCTATTTCGTATCTATCATGGAAGAAACCATAGTCTGTGAAGAAATCATGGAAGAAATTATAGTCTGTGCCCCCACGTTGGTAAGTTAAACTAGCAGAGGCTTGCAAAGTCGCTTGAATGGTTTGAACTACTCTACAACTGAATTAATGACGTGCAGGCGAGTGAGAGCTCCTGTAAAAGGAGGAAGAAATCTACTTCTATCACCGGGTCAGTCTCTACCTATAGAAACCAAAGAAATGGCAGATGTCTGCCGAGGCCAAGACGCGAAAATGTCAAAAAAGACGACAAATATTCTCATCAGAAAATGAGAATGGAGCATGCTCAAGCCAGGAAGCCGTCAGCTCTGCGTCGGTCTTCGCGGCTTTCTCAAAATACAGAGGATCGAGAATGTCTCCCTGAGCGTGCGCCTGGCATCGTTCCAGGGGACGTCTCTGGAAGCATCCAGGACGATAGCATCGACGATCGGGCAGGTGCGGCAGATGATGAGATTATTTCTATTATAAAATCGCATCACTATCCATCAGATGAGCACGAGGCTACGGTTGGAGTTCTAGCACTTGTACCCCAACAGAGGGACGACACGCCCCAGATGAAAATCATTCCTCGCCTCGAAGAAGCAGAAGAAGATCGCCTAAAATGCAACCAAGGTCCAATTTCTCCGGCGTATCACAATGAACATACTCCGAGAGCCGCGAACAGCAACACGAGAAACATACCTGTACAGTCACACGACAGGCTCGATACAACGCCGGTGTCCGATAAGACTGTGGCAATCTTGGATGATATTCCTGAGCACAAGATTTCTAATACATATCTGTCATTCACGGAAAAACAGCCCAGAGTTTCCAAGTCCAAGGACGAAGTGACAAAGAAAGGTCCGCTCTCATCATCGACCACTACAAAAGCGACCTCACTACCCGGGATCAAGACTTTTCAACCAGACGCGTTCATGAGTCAGAAAAGAAAACATGATATCCAGGGCCGTCCCTTAGGTGTCGGTCTTAGAGATCTCCACGAGCGATCGCTTCAACCCTGGTTTACTTACAGAACAGCGAGATGGAAGGAGATGGGAGCACAGCTGCTCTCGGCCACAGAGGATGTTGCACAATGAAACACAAAAGCAGAGTATTATGATCTCTGAAGCCACATACGGGCCAATGGCCAAGATTTTAAGCGCGGTGGTACGCCACTCGCCACATGAACTCTGTCAATACTCACCACGGTCGACCTAGTGATAGGAATCAATGACCAAGCCAAATTATACATACGGATTCACGCAAGCATGCTGTAGCAAGTTTAAGTCGATCTATTCAGGTGGATACAATCAACTATCAATAGACTCCCAACTTCCCGTCTCTTATCTGTTGGTCATTTATTCTACATTTGAAACAATGCAAACCATTCTGCCTTCTCCCGGTCCGCGGCCCTGTTCACCAGAGCCTTTCTATCTAAGCTTGCTTAAATCCATTTACAGAATATGGGCGTATAGCTGAAAATTCCCCCTTAATAGAGGACTTGGCCGCAGACGGAAGAAGATGACTGGTTTTACATCGTTGACTATTTCAGCCGTTATTGGTCTCACAGCATACGTGATCGAGTCCAGATTGAGTTGAAAGTCAAGAGGAGGTCCGGATCCGTCTGCCACCTTGTCGTTTTGAGGTTCTTAACGCCAGAGGCCATTCCATCGGACCCATCCCATTGTACATTGGAGGTGCTGTAATGTGTCATGCCTCTTCTTCACGCGGAGGAACGATGAGAGCCCATTTACGAACAGTATTACATATAGCCAATACTTATCTCGTAGGTAAAGAGCAAGGTACAGGTACGCAATTAGCACAAGGAAGCCACATATTCCGATCAAATAGGGCTTGTGGCAAGCTACGTTTATTCTAAAAACATGACAACAATCCCCTAAAATCCATTACATATACGTTGTTGTGCTGATTTGTCTCCCGTGTGCCCATTCTCCTGCTATTTACTATCGTCCAAAATCAAAGTTATTCGCTGAATCTAGCAAAAGTTTTCGATACATGCGCAACGGCCTTTGAGAGGCATTTCGCCTTCCAAGACTTTTTTGCGAAAACAATGTAGATGCATTAAATGAACCCCACAGTCCTTCCATACGACGTCTTCTACATCTACGGGGTTTTCCTCATTTGCACTGCAAAATCCACCTTCGCATATGACACAAGTCTGGGTTCCGCCAAAGCTCTTACGAGCCAACGAGTCCGTCATGATGGTAGGGAGAGCAGATACAGGATCGTTGTATGCCTTTTGGCTCTCAATTTCCGATATGGCGTCGATGATAGTTCGTCTAGATTTCGTACCTACCGTATCCAGCATCTCCAATGCCCACAAACGGACGTGTTGCGGAGAGTCATGGATGACTTCGGCCAAAGTCGTATTATCACTTGTGTAGGCGTCGTTCAATACGTTACATAATTTTTCGTCGCCCAGATTCGCCTGCAGAAGTTGGTGATAGACTCTAACCCGTTTTGCGTAGACGGATATCTCGCCTCCCATTCCTTGGATCGGTTGGCTTTCGTCTCGCATGATATGATCATCGCTAGCAGTCGACATGGCATCATAACCATGATCCAGGCGCTTAGGTGGACGGTCTAAACCAGGCTCAATCTGTCCACCCATTTCTTCAATATTTCTCTTATTGTTGCGTGGACTATGCATCATGGCTTCCTCTCGCATGACATGGTCATGATGCAAGCGTTTACCTGGTCGGTCTGACTCCAACTCAAGTTGCCCGCTCATCTCCTCCATGCTTCTCTTATTAGTTCGTAGACTATCAACGTTGCTGGCCCATGTGGCACCGTGACCATGTTCCAAGCGCTTAGCTGGTCGGTTTGATTCAGGCTCAACCTGTCCGCTCATTTCTCCAATATCTCTTTTTTTTCTGCGCGGACTATGCGTCACGGTATCATCTTGCATGGCATCATCAATGTTTCTGGCCCGTGTAACACTGTGGCCATGATCCTGGCGCTTCGTTGGTCGGTCTGACTCAGGTTCAAGCTGCCCGTCCATTTCTTCAATGTTTCTCTTATTGTTCCGTGAACTATGCATGCTTGTGGCAAAGTCCGCGGAGCTGGTCCCAATGTTATTTTCCGAAAGTTGTACGAAAGGGATAGGTGTGCCTTTCCTACCCTTCTTTCCGGCATGTGGAGCTTCTTGATCATCGCTTGAGTCTCTACGTCTTTTCATCTTGTCATGCCCTAGGTTAGCGCTCGTTTTTATTTTATTCTACAACTTAATCACTTTGCCGTTTGGTCCTTATATACACGGCTGACGCCGAAGTGAACAAGACCACTTCCGTTTCTGGCTTCGTGGTCGTTCATTGTTGTAACAAAAGACCATCTCGATGACAAACTGCTTTGGGGCCCTTTCTGGTTGTCGCGAGAGCCCATATTGGATTGCCTTTCGCAAGGCATCCTGAAAACGCGCTCTTAGTCCGAATTGTGCCCTGAGGCACATACCGACCACCTGTCGGATTGCGCGACGGGGAAAGCTTCCACACCGAAGAAGTAGACGTAGAACAACTAGCAGCTAGACTTTTACCGAATTCATCGGCATATGAATCAACGTTTTGGGAATTCATCGGTGGCTAGACTCCACTATGAACCTATCACGGGATGGAACATATAGACACGTTTCGCCTCATTCGAATCCATACATACACCGAAGTGATTCAATATGTAGCCCATCATGTTGAGAGGTCTACGACATAAAAGCAGACATTTTGGAACAGAACCCAACGACGAGCAACTTGAACATTATTCAGTCGATATTCCGTCACCATACAGTTCGATACGTCGTCTTACATCACCAATACAATATTCCATGCTACTGACCAATATTGATGTAATTACAAAATCCCCAGTGTGGCATGCCACCTTCTTTAATTTTGGCTTAAAAGCATTCGGGGTGTATGCGGTAAGCCGGGCGCTTTTTCTATACGGCGTCGTCACCTGCTATCATGAATAGCGTTCTCACACAAGCAGCAGTTGATACTGCTACATGAGTCTCCTACATTCCTGACCATCTATACTGCTCAAAGCATGGCCTTTGTTGCATCCGGATTGGAGATACCTGGAGGACTTTGAGAACATCGAGCTAGCTCAGTCTTTGTAGAGGTTATGAAAATGTCTGAAATAAGGGCGGCGAAAACAATCCCAAGGTCCAGACCGATGTGGACTGGAGCTCCGCGAAGTATAATAGTACATGCGGCTGGAGTGTAGGCCAATCCCGTCAGAGCAAGAGCCATAAACTTTCCTTTCTGCTCAATCAATCCTAAGAACCTTCAGAGCTTGATTCGCGCCTTCTCATTAACATGGCTCAAAGCATCATCCGGCGTGACCGACATTAGCAATGGGATAGGAATCACCTCCTCGATCTGTGAAGAAACCGTCCATGATACTAAAGGTTTTTCCTGCTACCATTACGAAGCTTGTATGGGAGGTCCTAGTTGCTTTTTAAACCACTGCTAGACCAGAACTAACCTCCTACAGTCTCCTTCTTGACACAGTCTCAAGTACCTCACGGGAGGCTGGTTATATCGGCCTTACTTGAATCTGATAGCAAGACAATCGATCGATGGGTATGTTCAATATACGACTACGTAAACGGATATACCATCAACTTCATTTAGCGCATTTGTCGCACAAGCTCCGAATGTAATATGCTGTACCTTCCATGTGCTGGAGAACCTGCTTACTAGAAAATGATGTATATATGTACGGCACTTTTTACGTTGCGTACACCAAGGTGTTATGGATTATATATGAGGATATTCTCTTGGTAAGTCAGAATTATTCAGCTTCTACCTTGATCCTACGATAACAGCTTGGCAACGCGACCAAGTTCCTAGAAGTTTGTCAATTGCCAAGCCCTTCCTCTATGCGTGTCCGTCATACATCCCACACCATGTTGAATTCGCCGAACGGGAAAACGCCCTCTGCGCCACATAGTGCCGGGACTGTCTAGAATACTTGCCAGCAATGGCTGGTGGAGGTTGGCGAATGTGCTTCCAGAGAGAATTCAAAGTTTCCACCACAGCCTCTGTGCTTGCCCCTGTTGATACACTTCCGTATAGGATAATCTTGGCGAGCATGCAGCATGATTCGGCAATAACAGAAGGCTTGACTCCAACAAACTCTCGATGGTAAAGCGATACTTCCGACAAATAGGCTGCCATACTAGCCAGTTCCTTATTTCCAGACTCTCCTACCAGCAAGAGCTTGATACCATGGTCAGTTGTTGGATGACCCAGTACCCAATCTAAGGTGCACAGGATTGATCTCTCCATCTGAGTTATCATGTGTTCTTCAAAGAGGCCATCGCACAATTCGCTTATCTCTTTGGCCGAAGGGTGCTTGAAACTCTTCACTTGGTAGGCCTTGTCGCCATATTTGGAAGCAATCCAGAGCGCGGCACTGCCAAGCAACAAGTAGTATTCTTGGCCAATCTGCTTCCTCGAGCAGTATCGATCAATCAGGTTAACACAAAGAAAAAGAACCTGCGAAGGAAGACCAAAGTACTGGTGTGACCGGACAACAAAATCAATGAGGCTTGACCGTAGTTGCCACGTGATTTGTATTTGCATTTCGATCATGAAGACGCTTGGCAGGGTCACATTCTGCTCGATGTTAGCTATGAAGAACTCAAGACCAGCTCATTTTTGTGAGTCGCTACCTCCATATAAGCAAGGTGCTGCATAATGTCTTCCAGGTATTCATCCGCCTCCCACAGCAATGTATCTACAGAGCTAGGTGCCTGCACTCGATCTTGGCTCATGTCAGGAGGACCGGCGCTAGAAAACAGAGGATACCCTGGCTTCTCTGGAAAGTTGGTCAGACTTTCCGTTGCTTCTGAACACATTGGCATGGTTTTTGTTTTCCACATTTGGTCATCTTTTTCTATCTGAAGCTTTCTCGTAGTTGTTGTTTTGCTTCTCACCTTCTTATAGTGATTGGAGACTTTATCAACTGGCAAGGGGTTCAGTGAAGAGACTAAAACAGATTTCGCCAACCGAAGTATCGTGTTTCTTCAAGATGTATGTTATATGATCTCTTTTCGGTCAAAATGCAATGAATCTCGCATCTCAGAATGATCGTCACAGCTGACTGGAACTCACGCAGCATTTGGGAGAATACAGCTGCAGTCCTAACTGGACGCTGTACGGTGCCCCCTACTGTAACCAGCTCAAACAATAATATGTCCTCTGTTCTCGGCAAAACGGAATTGGAGCCAGCCAGTGCCGCGTCCTAGACTGGTACAGGGTAGGTGGGGATGGCTGGTAGTAGTCAAGTGCCTTAAGACGACATCCTAGTTGATTCGCTTCTATCAAGTACCTATCCTAGCATGTCTACCAAGCTTCAACTGAGGCTCATAACAGCACAAATGTATTCGAAAATGTATCAAGTAAGCATTCCTAGCTGCCATTGTGTGGGCTGCTCTACTTTGTTGGACCCCTCACGCAATCTTGTCATCTGTCCTTTCCATATGGAGAGCTTCCCGCCCGTTTGATAATAGCCTTCTATACATGAAAAGCTAACCTTGCTTCAATGACTGCTGAGATTGAGGGACTCTTTTGTCTCCACCAGCGGCTTTGTCGTCGGTATACTCATCGTTCGCACTGGAAGCAAGCGCTAAAGGTTGATGAGCCCTGATGCTTCCAAGCTCAGTCAGGCCAATCCACAGACAGGGTTGCACCAGAAGTTGATCAAGCAGTGAGGCGGATCTTGCTGCCTCTGGCGACCTGTAATGAGGTTAGAGAAAAGGTCTTAGTGGTTTCCACTAGGGGTATACTGACCGAGACAAATGGTTAGATACGCATCTGCACAAGACCATTACAACACCAACCGCGCCAATGTAGACTGCCACTCCTCCGGGAAGACCAGATGCCTGTATAGCCAAGATAGCCCCTAGAAACACAGATTGGGCGTAGATGGTAGCTTGAGATTGAACTTTGGTCAATCTAATCCGCTTAGATCCGAAGATGAGCAACCGGGTATAGAGGAAAGCGTGCAGTAGTCGGACAACAGCTCCATGCAAACCGGCATCTTTGCTAACGACCGCAATAACGGCCAGTATGGGTCGTATGATGGCGGGTGCCTGGTAAGCCGCCCGTGTCGTTTCATTGCCCCTCAGTAATGGCCTGGCAAGTCTCAGAGTTGTCAGAGAATGGATTAAACACAAGATTGTGTCCACAATGTCCGGCAGAACAGTGCCCTCGATCGCACGTAGATAGTACCTGGCCAACTCGATGACACCAGACAGTATATGCAGCGTCAAGGTAAAAAACCTTTCCTGTTGCCAACTGGCATGGTAGACTCGCAGACTGCGGCGCGTATGGTATACAAAGATTAGGACGTAAACCGAGCTGATAAGGAGGTGCTGAGTCCCAGCCTCCAGCAGTAAATAATCCCATGGTGGCCATGGTTCGCTTCTACTGTCTTTCATACCAACAGCCATGTTCTGTAGGCCCTGAGGATAGTGTGATAGCGACCTGGGGTGAGTAGATCTCGGTATTCTAGAGGCCGACAAGAGCAGACTTCTCGGTCAGCCTTGGCAGTAGTAGGTTATAGTTGGGGTCAAGGCAACGACGCCGTTACGTTCCGTTCGCGCTATCAAAGACTCAACCTTTAGCTCGTAGTCTTGAATAAAAACCAACTCTGAGGGCAGGCATTTCAAGTAATATTTATTCAACCTGAAATTGATCCAATCAGTTCCTACGTGCCTGATGGCCAAAAGAAGACGAGAGTCAAGAATCCCACCGTACTTTAGACTAATTGCACGTGTGAGACTCCACATATCCAAAAGCCTATTAGGATGGCTTTATGAGGAAAAGCATTCTGGTACAGATTGGTCAAAACCTGCCAAACTGGTTACTATCAGACAAAGTTGGCGAAGAAGCTAAGAGGGTAGATAGGGTCATAGGCTTGAACCCGGACCAGGCAGTGGCAATTTGCAACCGCCTACCAGACACCATGTCATGGATACCATAGCTATGTGCATAAAGAAAGCCTTACTGACCGACCAAGTCTATGCAGTAGAGAGATCTTGCCATTAGTAAACCGTCATATCATCGCAGTAATCTTTGGTTGTGTTCAATAACTGTTAACTAGGAATGAGTAGACGAGAGTGTTTAACTCCCTCAGGGCTATCCTTGTTTGAGCCTTCAGTATGCGCCCAAGATATTCGACTACGGTTCAACGGAATAGATCGTGATAATGGTTAGATGAGTTGATCGAAGACATTATAGTTTGCTGTAACTATGAGCCATTTGGTTTAGATACGGGGACCAATAATGGCCGGGCTTGTAGGAACCAACTGTGATGAAGCAAAAAAAAAAAGGCCATATTTTGTTTGGGGGGTTTTTTTTTTTTTCTTTTTTCCTTTTTTCCTTTTTTCCCTTCCCCTCTCCCTCCCCACTTCACTTACCCTAATACTCACACGGCCTTCATTCTAAGCCATAATTCTTAAGGCATTTTCTCCGCTTGCTACGGCTGGATATGGCAATAAATCCATATTCTGTTCTTTGTTAACTTGTTGGCAGGCCGATGTTGTTTTTATAGCTTGCAATTACTTCAATAACTAACAACAGGTAGACAAATATTCCTGCCTCATGATATTTCATAAATACCTCAAACGGTCTCATTTAGAACATGGCTCCTACCGAATACGAGAGGGGGATGGAGGAACAACAATCTTGCCATCTGTTGAGCGGGATTCTTGGTGTTATCAAGGGCCCACATTTGGTATCAAATTACGGTTCAGCCAAGTCACGACATTACTATTCTCTAGGAAAGTAATGCAACGCTTTGAGCGATCTCCAGCGCCATCACCCTATTCATCCTCAAGCCGACAGTCATCCATAGACTAGTGCAGAACAACCCATCTGCCCAGCAAGTAAGGCTCATGTGGTTTTGTATGTTAGCCATTCTTGTAACTTTCATCTTTATGTGAATTTTCTACAATCATTATATCGTTCTAAGGCCAATTAGCACAACCCTGTCAACATTCCTAATGGGCGACTGGATGTTTCTCGTGGAGTGAAAGACGAAACTGTAATTCTTCGATACTATATAATTATGGTAAGGATGATGATTGATACTTTAAATGCAAGTGACCAGCTACTCTTGCGTATGACAAAAACATGATTTCTATATATGGGAGTGAAGGCGCCTGATTTTCCAAAGTTGCTTTATTTATTTTTATTTTTATTTTTTTTTTATTTTTTTTCTTTCGCTGGAATTGAATTGTATCGATATCTCGGGACCGGCCACTTGCGGGCTGATCGAGCTGGCCTGTATCATCCGTCTTGTTCTTGACGAATCACAGTATGCGATAAATATAATTAATTCACGTGTTGTTGCTTTAGAATCAGGAATACATGCTGGTCGGAGGGTAAACCCATCTATTACGTGCCAAAACTGGATTTCCATAAGTTAATTCCTCTCCTAGCTTGTTTCCTGTTCAGGTAACATAGTGAGAGAGCTCCTTGTAGACTCAACCAACCAGCTGCTTGCCCCGCTCTTCATTCTTCAAAGCTTCGGTTTGTATTTATCAAGACTTGTTGGGGAGGAGAAGCAAAGCAAACTTCCAGTAAAGTTCTTCCACTTCTCTTCGGATACGATCGGCGCCGTTATGTAATCGTCGATCGGATCATGATAAAGGGCCTCGGATCTAATTTGAGCTATGATTGTTTCGTACTGCTGGTCTAGCAGGGGATCTCCACATCTCACGCTGCATACGCCTTGGACAGGTAAGTGGATCAAGGCCTTGCCGGCAGATAGACGTGCGTACAGTTCCAGGACGTCCGGTGAGATCCCTGAACGTTGAGCAGCCTCGTAAGCCATACGGTGACCGATCGTTTCAACCAACGGTCTGCAAAATGGCAGAATGTGCTGATTGAAAGCTTCGGTCCGATGCTTTCCATATCCTCCAATCTCTGTAAGTCTTGATTGAATTTCGGTCATCAACTGGTGCTCTCGCTGCGCCAAGGGCGATAACGCGTTCTGACAGGCTGGGAGTTGTAGTTTGCCGCCAAGGAGCTCGGAGACCAGACCTAGCAAGAGAATTTGTCAGTCATTGATTCATTATTAAGTCAATACGGTAAAATCCAAGAAGACTTAGGTACGCACGAATACATAGTACCAGGGTGTCGCCTTCGGCTACGGAGTTCCCCTGAAAGGTCAAGTCCAGTTCACTGATCTGATTGAATGCAAAAAGGCCTTGCCACCCGCATCTCTCCGCGAGTTCTCTTAGGACCCGTGATGATTTGATCACTGTCGCTTTAAAGATGGTGGCAAGCGCGTGTTGTGTCGGATGGCCAGGGTCCGGGCACATGCTCACAGCCCAATGTGCGAATGCGGTCAACACCTTCCCCTGGACCCATCCTTCGACAATAGGGCGCTGCTGAGTGCTGAAGCCGATGATTGGGATAGCCGAATGTCCATCGGGCGCCGTGATAGTTCTTCGCTCGCTGTAGAGAGTAGCTATGCGTGTTCCGACTCTGATAGCGGATATGCCCATGATGGAAAGCGACAAGGTTCCAACAGCAACACGCCGGATATGGTACAGAAACTCTGCACGCTCATTCTCTGGCTTAGCGAGTGAGCCAAGCAGGGCGCCAGAGGGCAACCGAACCCGATTAAATGTCGTAATTGCATGATCCAGTGGTTTAGTACCAGGTCTCGTTGGTAATATTCGCGACGAGACTCCAGGTCGCATCGCATCTGCGTCGCTGAGAAGCACAACAAAAGGCTTCACGCCTCGGCTCTGACCCTGGACCATCAGACGGGCGAAGACTATGGCAACCCGTGGCATGCCACAGTATGGTGTTGTGGGGGGCATTGCTTTTGATGCTGCTGCGTTAGGAGTATGCAGATCGAAAGAGCCATCCGCCTGCAGCGTTGCCGTGGTTTCTAAGTTCCGAGCATCCAAGCCGTGTCCAATCTCTGTCAACATGAACTGGCCACAGATGTCAAAATTCAGTAACTTTGTGAGTAAGTCTTGTAGGTCTGGACGTTCTTCGGCAAAATGGCTGAGCGTTCCTATGCAGAGGTTCACATGAATAGTTGCGATGATGAAAGCCGTCATATCGCGAGCAGCAATCACTTCATGACTAATGTTAGACGCGGTCACTACATGAAATCATACTCTGCCGGGGCTTACCGTCGAAATGGAAATTCCAAAACCTCTCGGTCAGGTTCTTGATATCGTGCAATGTTAGACCTGTCAAGTAACGATCTTAGCCTAGTTCGCCGAGAAAGATAGTCGTACGCACCGCTGTGTCGACACATCGACCTAGCCCTCTCATAGTGTGATACCACATCGCGTTCCTGTGCGGGGGGGACAACATCGTGGCGACTTTGCCAAATCTCTTGGTTGAGAATCGCCTTTGAGTGAAACATTTCTCTCCGTCATATGTATACGAGCGACTCGATGCTTTCAAAACGATGGCAGGCTCCGGGTCCGCATCAAGAGGTTCCTTGCTGGCATGGGTTTGTAGGTTAATAATGAAGCTTACGAGGTCAGCCTCTGCCGGCTTTTAGTAAGTACAGGTTTCGACAATCTTTGACACATTCCAGGTAATGACCTCACACTTATCCAGCACTCAGATCTTGCGCTAAGTAAACGTTCGAAAACAGACGTTGGTTGATATAGGCGCATCAGCTGTCATATATGGGAAAATGGGATCGGTCGGATGAATTCGCAATACTCATTGTCTTAATCAATCTAATGAAACGCCATTATGGGACACTCTTCTCGGGGTGGTGCATTGATAGGTGAGGATTGGCTTAAGGGCTCTCCAGTATTGTGAGCGCTTCGTGAATCAACCTGGAGCAAGGTAGACTCCATCGTCCAGTCCGGAAGTCTCTTTAGCCCTGCTTCTAGCACAGCGCTTGATCTTCTGGGAATCTATCTGGCCTAAAATCATCTTTCACTGGGGCAAAGACAAGAAATAGCTGATGAGCATTGAGTATGTTGGAATGTTACCATACTGTACTGTACTTATTGGAAGAAATAAAATGCAGTATTGAGCACCTGCACCTTCCGGTCCAAAAAAAAAAAAAAAAAA
>QHHJ01000121.1:0-187952 GCA_004367495.1 Fusarium scirpi
ACAGCCGGGGCATCAAGGAGATGGAGACGGACGACCAACGGCGGAATAGATACCATGGAATGCTACTGAGCATTACCAGGTCTCGTTCTGAGCTGACTTCCAAATCGAGTTCAAATCTACGAAACCCGTTGCCTAGACATTGCTTGGTAACAACAACCATGCAGTCGGTGGATTATATCGTGCGAACCCCGATGGTCCGGAATTGATTGAAGCTTGCTTTGTTGATTCCCCCGACGAACCAACGAAGAAGCGGACTTTATTGCGGACTCTCGGTCGAGCCAACAGCATCCATGTAACTACCCGCGCGTCGCATTATTCAGCAATTGGTGGTGGAGATACACTCTATCTCCGCTCCGCTTTGATCTATGACCTATTCCATCATGGATATTTTCATCTATAATCCAACGAATCTTTCGAGTTGATCTCTAGTTCGTTCTCGTTTATCCCGCGATAGTTTAGAGGTTCTGTTTTCGCATATCTGACAGCGCCACAGCCAAGCGAGACCTGTGCACCGCCTATCACTTCGTTGTAAGCTGACAGCTGCTGCTGGAGCTTCACACTAAGCATCATGTCCAACCAAACAGCTACCAGCGAAGCTGCTAACAAATGTCGAACCGCCGCTGTACTACGTAAAGTCAGCGTCGTTACGCAACGGCCCGAACCGAAGAAGTACCCATCGATTGCTTCCATTCCTCGTACATCGACCGAACGATTAGCGCAAGCTTCTGAAGATTATCTTGCCAATCGCGACAACCCATCTCCAAAGACCTACCTCTATCTTGCATATGGATCCAACCTTGCAGCCGAGACGTTCCTGGGCGTGCGTGGAATTCGTCCGCTTTCGCAAGTAAACGTTTCGGTACCTACGTTGGAACTCAGATTTAATCTTCCTGGAATTCCTTATCGAGAGCCATGCTTTGCGAATGTCGATTACAGAAAGCTTCCTGAGAAGCCAAAGCTGCCTCCCAAGGTACCGGTTCCACCTTTTGACCCACCGCAACCACCACACTCGGAGTCGATGAAGTGGGATGAAGGTCTTATGGGTGTTGTCTACGAAGTGACGGAGGAAGATTACGGCACCATAATTCGGACTGAGGGTGCTGGAGCGGGTTACAAGGAGATCGTCGTGCCTTGCATCCCTTTACCTCCAAAGGTTTCTATCCCTGAAAGGCCATACCCGGACATTCCCAGACCCTTTATGTCCAGGACGCTTTTTGCGCCACAGATTCCCGACAAAGACTTGCCAGATGATCCTCGCAAGAAGAAGTGGTGGTACCGATTTTTGGTTGGCCCCCAACGTGAGCCTGGTTACGCACAAGCTAGTGCTCGATACCTGAATCTCATCAAGGACGGTGCCAAGGAACACGAACTCCCCGAGGATTATCAACGTTGGTTGCATTCGCTACAGCCATACACCATAACAACGATGCGACAGAGGATTGGAGCGTTCCTGTTTCTCTTCTCTAGCGGCCTCTTCTTTCTCATTGTTGTCACCATGTCCAAGTTATTTGCTGACAAGTCTGGTAAAGCACCTCGCTGGTTGGTAGTTACCATGACCGTGATGTTCAATGTTACCTGGCTGGTCTATGACAAGTTCTATAAGCCGGTATTTGGAGATGGTGAAAGAACCGAACAGAAGGATACAAGAAAGCTGTCTACACGGGTCCGGTCTATGTCTGGTGGCATGCTTGATCTTCATCCATTTGCAGATGAGGAAAAGGCAGCATTGTTAAGTGGTCTCAAATGAATCGAGCTTGGGTCAATATTGTGTAAGATTTTTCTGAGAAACCAGTGTCAGAGGGAGTAAAAGTAACTGTTGTTTTGCGTATTGTGCTATCCATAGTCTATATTTGACATAAATCTCAACCTTGTTTAGATTGAAGAATGACATATCGTTTAGTCTAATGCATGCTCTTTGCGCTTCAGTCCTAATCGTGCTGATGTACCATTACTTGATCCGGATAAAAGGGATGAGTGAGATCAAACGTTGGTTGGGGTAAACCTGAGAGCGGCTACATGTTGTTGAGTATACCCCAGTGTGCTACCAACGTCACGATGCATCCTCGGCAGCAATTGATTTTGATATAAGGGGGCTCATAGTATCGTAAACTTAATAGCTATCATTTGATTTAGACTCATGATCTTGACCTTTGTCTTCGACATGTGCCGTCACGCGACCGGGATCGGCCCGCGGTCATTAACGGGGCCCTGGCTCGGTACTGTTCCTGGATTGCTGATGCATGCATTATCGCCCCTTGTCCCCCGGAGATCCCAGAGTTGCCCCTGTATCCTTGCTTGGAGTTTTGTTCGACATGTGAAATCCCACTTAAAAGATTCTTTCACTTGTTTTCATGTGATTGATGTAATTGAAGCTATCAAGACTGAGTTCTTTATAGGTACATGATGCACTGGTGAGTAGAGTTTGTTTACACAATTTGTATTAGAACCTTGGTCTAGAAAAATAACTAGAATTGAGCTGCAGCTGTATCAATGGATTCTTGCATGTGAAAAAGGACCCCTCGGCGCAAGCAAAGGCACCCCGAAGTCGAGATTGCTTCAGCTCCATTATCACGGATATCAATGGGGTTTTGATGGGACGCTTTTCCTCTTGCAGCAGGCGGTATCACGCATTTCATTCTGCCATGCGTCATTGTGGCTTGCTCTGGTTCAACAACCTGGAAAGCTGGTCCAGTATCAGCTCTAGCTTGACCCCTACTCCTGTCAAGCTTGAAGCGCCAGAATAAAATAGCCCACTTGACACCGGTCTAGACCTACAAAAGTGTCTGAATTATTCCGTCTTCTAGGTTCTCGGCGGCCATTTTTTCTGAGACCCTAACGACCCCTCCCTCAGTCATAAAGCTTTCAACTCCCGCCTTTTCCATTGTTCTTATCTTATTCTGTTCTTCTAAACCTACTTCTTATGCTTCGTTCGATTATCGTGCGCTCTTGTTTTGTATTAAAGAAACCTTTGAGAATACCCTCTTGCACACGCAACTACTCTATCGCAGCATTCAGCAACATGGCGAGCTTGGGCGCTCCTTCAAAGAAGCACAAGGTGACCATCGTGGGATCCGGCAATTGGTATGACCTACACCCATCAATGTGTCAGAAGAATTGGCCTCCGAAAGGCTAAGAGACGAGGCAATTTGGCATCTTGGACCAGCTTTCAGGCCTCGGAGGACGATTCTTCTGTCACCACCTGTCCACCCTTCCTCGAGTCAATCACTAATAAACTGATCAGGGGTTCTACAATTGCCAAGATTGTCGCTGAAAACACCCGAGCACACAAAGATCTTTTCGAGGAAGATGTCCAGATGTGGGTCTATGAGGAGGAAGTGACGATTACCAAGGACTCCAAATGCTATGACGAAATCAACAGCGATGCGCCCCAGAAGCTCACAGAGGTCATCAACAAGCACCACGAGAACGTTAAGTACCTGCCAGGTATTCCTCTGCCTACAAACCTCATCGCCAACCCCGACATCCGCGACGCCGTCAAAGACTCTACCATCCTCGTCTTCAACCTGCCCCACCAGTTTATCGCAAATGTCTGCAAGCAGGTCAACGGACACATTCTTCCCTTCGCCCGAGGAATCAGCTGTATCAAGGGTGTCAACGTTACGGACACAGACATAAGCTTGTTCAGCGAGTGGATTGGTGATGGATTGGGTATTTACTGCGGTGCCCTGAGTGGTGCCAACTTGGCTCGAGAAATCGCCGAGGAGAAGTGGTCGGAGACAACTATCGCTTACGACCCTCCTGCTCTGGATAACAGCAGAGCTCCTACACCTCGAACCGGTAGCCCCAACCCAACAATGGGTGAACTTCCCGAGATGCATCACAAGGACGTTCGCGGTCGAACATCCAAGGTCAAGTTGACCGCTATGCCCGCTGATTACCCTCCTCTGGACCAGGACTGCTTCCAAACGCTGTTCCATCGACCTTACTTCCACGTTCAGATGGTTTCCGACGTCGCCGGTGTTTCTCTGAGCGGTGCGTTGAAGAACGTTGTTGCTCTGGCAGCTGGTTTTGTTGATGGTCGAGGTTGGGGTGACAACGCCAAGGCTGCTATCATGCGTGTTGGTCTCATGGAGATGGTCAAGTTTGGCAAGGAGTTCTTTGGCGAGACTGTGCACACTGCCACCTTTACAGAGTCATCTGCGGGTGTCGCAGATCTGATCACATCCTGCTCCGGAGGTCGTAACTTCCGTTGTGCCAAGAAGGCTGTTGAGAAGGGTATCAGTGTCCAAGAAGTCGAGAGACAGGATTTGAACGGTCAGAAGATCCAGGGTACCACCACCGCCGAGGAGGTGAACAGTTTCCTCAAGGCTCGTGGTCTTGAGTCCGAGTACCCTCTGTTCACAGCCGTCAACGCCATTCTCAACGGCGAGGCTCAGGTTGACGACATTCCTACTCTTGTTCAGGATTCTTAAGTTTAAGATCGGATTTGTTAGCGGAATTGTGTCGTCTATTTAGAGCGGCGTTTGTATGGCTAGGTGGTTCTACAGGTAGAGATTGTAGCGGCTGATGACATGGATGCTTGGAACATTGAAGCAGGACAGGTACAAATGGAAAGGAATATAGAATTGACATATCGATTACTACCAATATGCATCAAGCTATCAGGATGACATTCAAGTGATAGATGGGCAGTGATTCGTGGTACCGCATCGCCGTAGGCATCTGCGAGCTTGTCCTCAGACAATCAGAAGAATTGGGCCCTAGCAGCATAAGCGATGAAATGTTAGACTAACACTTAGGCTACTTTATTATCGTAGCCTAGGCCTTAGAAGACACTTCTTCTGTTACCCACCCCTTGTTGGAAGCAACTGTTCTATCCAACATAGCACTGACAGTGTTAGCACGGATAGTACTTGGTTGTTCTGGTACTCCTACGCGGAGTGAGTGGTGTGCCAGTCAACGAGCTCAGGCCTATAACTTGTAGAAATTTGTAACTTTTGAAGACTTGCATCAAAACTACCCGTGTTTAAGTCGAAGATATCGCATCGATTACTTCATCCGGGCTCTCTCGTCAGGCTCTAGGCAGGCTTGTGCAAGTATATCGAGATGCCGACGTCTTGCAGGCAAGTAGTACACAACGTTGTCCTTCGCACATGTGCAAGATTCTCGTTGAACATTGTATTTGATCTGGGTACTTGAGTATTATTAGGACTAACTGATGCCTAGCGAGGCACAGAAGCTCTCCTCTCCATCCTTGAGTTGTAGTGGCATTGGAGCGACGCTTCTGCAGAAGGAAGGAAGGAGCAGACGATGTTGTGCAGTGACCTCTCTCCCAACAGTCGCATCCTCTTTTCAGTCTCCTTCTATCAATATTCTTATACCAACAACCTCATTCCTCGAACCTCATCGAAAGATTGTTTCTAAGTGCATTGCGTCTTTTCTCATCCTGTGAGTTCGAATGCGGTACCAAAATACTCTCTAGTGACCAACACATCTAACTTCACAGACCTTTCTATCGACAGACCTAACCGGTACGAACGCCTCAAACCTCGACTTCATCATGTCGGAAGTGCCCGTTTCTAGTATGGAAGCAGTGCCGATGACATATATCGATTATCCCCATGTTCTCGACCCCGAAGCCTCTGACTCCAACCCAAAGCACCTAAGTTCAACGCCCATGGACCCTCCGGACTACCGAGTTTTGTCTAGTGCAGAGTGGAAGTTCTTCGCCCGGGGTGTTGGAGGAATTCGCGACAAGGAACATGATGCGCCGGTTATGCTTACCAGTTCCATATGGCCACCAAAAGGCCTTCCTCCAGGCTTGTATCGTGATACCGTTCACCGTCGCACGGTTAGCCTCTACTTGTTTCACTTTGCCGCATATATCCGATGGATCTTGTTGATCCTGCAATTGATCATCGGTGCCGCTTTGACAGCTCTAGGCCCCTTCAGTCTCGAAAAAGGCACGCCCATCACTATTCTTGGCGCTTCAAACACGGTTCTGGCGGGGCTGTTGGCTCTTTTCACTCATAGTGGCCTGCCTGATCGATACCGCTACGACAAAGCAGAGTTTGAGCGGGTAGAAGATCACATTCGAGAGATTCTTGTCACCGGTCTAGTACGCGCTGACAAGTCGGTCAATGAAGCTCTCGCAGAATGCTATGACCTCCACCAACACGCTAAAATAACAGTGGAGGTAAATGTTCCCGCAGCATACATCCCAAGCCAAGGAGTTCTTCCAGGACAGCGCATGCACCAACCACGGACACCAACACAAGGGAAGGAGCCGAAAGGACCCAGTGCTCTGACAAAATCCCCCAAGACTTCGCTAGAAGAGGAGCCTATCAAATCACACGAGTCTCAGTCGTCAAAGACTACGCCTAAAGAAGCGACGGAAGGAAAGGGTCCAGCGTCCAGGCCTGGCGAATAATTCTTCATCATGCGGTGATTTCCTAGCTTGGCCGCTTATCAGATAAATTACCGACCGAAATCGACTTATTTCACCCTTAAGGCTGTTGGTGTACCTGCATTAGCCTGGACTATTGGGGAAGATTAAATTACCACTCATCCTAGTCCTTATTCCGTCATAGGCCTTTTACCCGCCGGGGTGCAGCCTTCCATCGTGATGGGGATTGTTAAAGCAATGGAACTTTGGCAGAATAGGAGTCGCTTCGAATAAACAGATCTGCAATTCTGACACAAACTACTGTTGTTTCTCATGGCCACTCGTGACCTGAGACCTGGGGCCGCCCATTGATCATCCGAAGGCCATGTCACGGTTTAATTGCTTGCTTGGCATTCCCCTCTTTAACCGTTATTGACGTGGTGCGACCAGGGATTGTCCTCTGGGGCCTCGAGTTTCATGATGCTTCCGACCGAAGGATGGTCATGGACCACACCCCCACTGCGGCCATTTACACTAAACAAGGGCATTGTGACTATGGTTCATATTCAGCGGAGGTTAATTTACTTAAATCTCTCGCTGTGCCTCACATCAAGTGATGTTTTCGAAACCTTTTTGTTTCTCCGACTGAGGTCGTTTGGATGTCTACTCTGTGATCATGTCGTTATAGCCAAGTCTACACTCATTTGTCCCGGTTATACCCACCCAAGTCATTCTTTTTGAATCAACAAGATCGTCGTCGGCAACGATCCACTCTCATTATGATTATGATTTCAAGTTCTGCGGTCCTCCCACGTAGAGTGGTTGAGCTTCTCACTGTTGTGGTTTTGGTTCTTCTCTTCTTCCAGGTCAAGATCCACTGGCCTCGAGAAATTAACGATAACGAACTGGCCATCACTGGACCTGTACCTGAAGAACAATACTTGGAACGACTTCGACAAAAGATTGGTCTTTCGAATCAGACCTCTTGGACTGCATGGAAAGTCCGTACATCAGAGCTGGACTCTGAACGAAAATCCGTCACGGAAATCGATACAGACTTTCGATTAAACCGACCAAAGGTTATTGATACCAAAGATCCCGAGAGAAGAAGCCTGGTAGCTCGCCAGGAACTTAACCTTCCTATTTTCAAAGGACCACGACCCAGGCAGGTCGACGCATCGGACTTTTTCTTCGCTATTTCGACAAGTTTTGATCGAGTCGTCAGAGATGACTACGCTGTTGCTAAGGATTGGGCGAGATGGATGACCGGTGGAAATCAGCATGGTAACGGAGCGAGTTTCCTGCTTGTTCTTGACCAAGGACATCCCCAACAGGCCAGCAAACTTACTGAAGTTCTCAAGTCTTTTGGGATCGATGCCTTTGTCACTTACTCCGAAGGACATATCTCTGCTGCGAAGAGATACTTTAACATGATGGAGACGGTCAAGAAGCATACTGCTATACTTGCTCAGAAGGGACAGATGAAGAAGTGGTACGCCATTCTGGATGAGGATATCTTTTTGCCTAACCTGTCTCATCTTCAAGAGCGACTGTTCGCGTATAACTCCGAGAAGGAGTTGTACGTTGGACTGCCCAGTGAGAGGGGAGATTGGGCTATTGGCGAAGGTTACATGACTACCTACGGTGGAGGAGCCGTCTTTCTTACACGCTCTGCTGTATCACGAATTCCACAACTACCATGCTTCAACGACGTATCTCCCGATCCTACCAGCAAACAGCGCTGGGACAATCTTCTTCAGGATTGTATGGCGCAACATACCAAGATCAAGATGCACATCCTTCCAAGCTTCTACTCCCCCAAAGACAACGACGATTACTCTTCCCACTTGGATAGTTACGAAACAGGCGTTCGACCACTAGCATTACACGATTACGGAGAACGCCACCAGCTTACACCCAGCCAAGCCCATCTCGTCACCGACGTCTGCGGCGAAGCATGTTTCCTCCAACGTTACCGTTTCCGCGATAATTGGGTTCTTGTCAACGGCTACACGATAACAGAATACCCCGACGGTATTCATCTGTCTGACATGCCCGCCTCCACCGCTGGCAAACCCGACAGCAAGTGGCGCTCTCTCATCGGACCTGTCAAACTCAAAGAGGACAAGGCTGATAGAAAGATGCTGTTCTGGACGGGTCGACGGAACGTGTGGAAGTTGATGGACTCTGTTACTACGCCTGGAGGTGATGTTTGGCAGGCGTATGTCAAGAGAGGTGCGTTGGATATGCCGGCGCTGAGGAAGAGATGGGGTGAGGAGCAGGGGGAGACGAAGGATAGTGTTATTGTGCTTGTTTGGGAGGGAAATGAGAAATGAAATGAGTGTTTAAGATTCTTATGTTTATGTCTTTATGTTAGCTTTTGAGACAATTTATCGCTTTTTATCTTGACAAGTGTTTGTGAACCCAGTGTCGACTGTTAAGAGTTCCTACAAGTTGGAACAATGGATCAGACAAGTTGTGATGTGCAGTATCAGAAGAGATGGCCGTCAAGAACATAAGAGACAAAACATTTAGGTCACCTGATGTTTCCTTATGCTAACACTTAGACCACTTTGTTTTGGCATCCTAAATCTTAAGGTCTTACAATGGACATCATCATGATCACTTTGCATGTGGGTATCTTGTGTGGGTGTGATCAATTTATGATCGATAGTATGTATATTGATGAGAAAAGAGTTGCATATGTAATGATATGCAACTTGTAACCCGTAGCCTGCGTACAGGACTTTGTGTGATAGACATCTCTCTCTCCTCTCTCTCCAAAGTGTGTGTCCACCAAGATCAATCTCTTTGTCCAACAACACCGCGCTCTCTCTCTCTCTCCGTCCAACTCATCCAATGCCAGCCAAATGGTATCTTTACGATAACCAAGTGCAAAAAGAAGTGTAAAGCAATCGCTTGGGTATAATGCAATTCGTGACTCATAGCCTGCCAGCAGGACTGTGATAATGCAACTCTGTGCAACTCAACTCAACTCAAAGGGCTTAACAAATGGTGTGATGATAACCAATTGTAAACAGAGCGGGTCTTCATGACCAGGCTCTCTGCCCAACTCGACACAAAAGTTAAACAAAAGGGTTCTCGATGATAACCAATTGTAATGTGTGTCCTCATAACAAAACTCTCCGTATAAACTCCAGACACAAGCCCTAATATGGGTTGTGACAGCGAATTCTCGCACAAAAGCTGATGTTTTTGGGTTTTCGTCTTTTCCATATGTTTTTTTTGTTTTTGTATTTTCTCTCGATCGAATCCTCAAACTGTGATGCTGGCGGGCTCATCTTCAAAAAGAAAGGCTCGCAGACCTTTGAAGGTAGCTCGATGGCTTGTAAAAGCGTCATCGTACGTGTTGCCGGCAGGCATGTCTTCAGAAAGGAAGCTTTTCAGGCCTTTGTATGCTGCTCGGTAGGGTGTAAAAGCGTCGTCGTCCGCAAAGATTTTATTTTGCGAGTCTTCGTCGTCTTGTAGCTTGGTGTACCACTTGAAGTTGATACCGACTTCGAGAGACATACCAGCCCAAAGGTTGCTGGAGTTGTTGATCGCGTTGCGCTGTTTCTTAAAGCGCTCCAGGATAGGCTTGGCCTCTTCTGGAGTATCGCAGCGCATAGCGTCCCACTCGTTCATATCGTGGTTGATATAGAAAGGCTTGCCAGTGAACAGGTCGTAAACACAGATTCCCATCTCCCGAGAAGGGTCGTTGAGAAGGGAGTTGTATGCTTGAGCTACCTTCTTAAGCTCGTTGCAGTAATCTGCCAGGATGCATAGATTGCAGCGGTCTGTAAGCTCGCCGCCTTCTGACAGGAGAGGTGTGAAGGCATCGATCTGCTTCTTTGTGGAAGGTAGTTTCTGTCCACAGTTCATATGGCCACATCCTGGGTGAACAAGTTCTGTTCTACAATCGAAACAGGCGCCGCTCATGATATCTGAGTCGGGGCCGTAGGATTCTTCAAGGCATGCGTTGCAGTAAATGTGACCGCAGGCTTGGATGGTGGGAGTGTCTTCGTCCTCCTTGTGTCGTCTCTCGTGATCTTCATCTCTCTGGTCCATGTCTGAAGGCATGTCCATGACTTCGTAACAGATTCCACATTGCAGCTGGAGTTGTTTGTAGGAAACCTCCTTGTTTTGGAGGTAAGTCTTCAGCGCTGCCCAATTGGTGCAAGCGATCTTATCCTTCATGTCATTTGTGATAGCCATGTCGTTTGTAGTAGCCATGTCGTTTGTAATAGACATGTCGTTTGTAATAGATATGTCGTTTGTAATAGACATGTCGTTTGTAGTAGGCATCTTGTTTGTAGTAGACATGTTGGTGGTAGAAGTTATGTTGATAAGTAGCTGAGGTGGTAGATGTGGAATCGAAGACAGATGTAAAAGATAAAGAGAAGTAGTGTGTATGAGGATGTAGACGAATGTGTATGAGTAAGAGTATGCGAGCAGTATGTGTATATGAGTGTGAGTGTGAGTTTGAGTTTGAGTTTGAATGTATGTACGAATGAGTATGAGTACAAGAGCGATAGCGATAGCAAGTGCAAGTGCAAGATAGAGCGTGAGTATGAGTGATGTGTAGAAGGGAAGAAAGAAGATCGATCAGTCTGGGGGGAAGACGGCTTTATATAGACTGGAAGAACAGAGTTTGAGAAGAGATTTTCATGTCTGTCCGTCTGAAAAAAGTCAGTCAACTTCCATGACTTTCTTAAAGATGGCGCAGTGAACTTTCTTGTTCAGAAATTTCAGAGTTCGCAGGACAGGCCTATGGAAACACCCCAATTAGACATTTCAAGACAGTTTCGTCGACAAAGTTTTCAAAGGATATATCTGCCTGGAAAATAACCCAATCAGACATCATTACGACCGTCTTGAACATTCTGGAGCCTGCCATTGTTCCCAATAAAAGGAAAAGTCTTTCAGTATGAGTCACTGCGTATGTTCTGTTCTCGGGTGATTCAGAGGTCTTTGAGTATCTGAACAACTCTATTTGAGAAGCCCGAGCCCTGGTGCAACCTCAGGCTCATGAACAGGATGAGTTGAGTTGAGACGAGTTGTTCTGTGAGGATAGGTCTGTTGGGTAGCAGAATAATTATCCTCTGGGGATCATACAGAATAGCATAGACACTCCGAGTCGGTCTATTAGCGATCGTCTGCTTGGCCCATACGAACGAGCCAAAGAGGTCCAAAGCAGACTGAACAAGCATGCTGGCAACTGTTCTAAAATGTTGAAAGAGTTGTCTCTTGACTTGGGCAAGTGATTCACAATGCCATTGTAGTAAAATCCATAACGACTGCGAGTCACATCAAACTCGCGAGTGATAGCGTCGCGGAGCTCGCCAGGCAAGAGGTTGATGCTGCTGGTTGGCCTGGAAGCCTTAGAGGCAGGCAAGCAACATTGGGCCAACGTGTATCAAAACGTGAAAGGGATTGGCGCCTAACAGAAGATGTATTTCACGGGTACCTTTGCTACAGATAGAGAAGGGGGAGGCTCTCCGCGGTTGCAAAGGGGGAAGCTTTCACCAGGGTACCAGAAGATCTAGCCACCGCTGTGAGCAAAGAAACAAAACAACCAAATTATCTTATGGTAGCTTAGACCAGCACTTATGCTACTTTATTTTAGCGGCCCTGAGCTTTAGAGGACAGTTCTGTTGCCTGCGTCGTTGTCAAGGACTAGGGTAAGGAGTCTCGGGAGCGATTCATCCTCCTCAACTACTTCCAGACTGAGTAGTAAGAGTTCTAATCGGCGTTGGAGTTACAGTCGGCCAGTCCTATGGGACAAAGAATAAGTATACATATTGTTGAAGGCCATGTCACCTCTTCCTTTCGTCTATACTGGGTAAGCAGTGCTCTGTTCGCTCGGGTACACTACACTCACCCAACAATCGAGTTCAGACTACAATGTGAGGAGCAAAGAGCAGGGACTGGCGTGGCTTGGCTTGTCCTTGACCGACTACTACGAAGGCTGGCTCTACTGAGACGGTTGAGGGCTGGGGCTGCCATCCGTACGCCTGAGCAGCTTTTGTTCTAAGTATTCATGTTATCTAAGGTCAGTTTCGTGCACAGATCCCTACAAACCCTTACGAACCAAGGAACAGCCCCTCTCGTCCATGGAGTATACTGGGCTGACTTGTATGTCACATAAGAACACCCTGCTGTTTCTCTGTGATATGTTAACAATAGCCTATTCATAAGAACATTCGAGTCTCTCTCATAAACAACCAAGTAGATATTAAGGACATCTGAGGCCAGATTGGTATAAGTATCTGGCCTTCGACCGAGTTTTCGAAGCAATCAATCTCATCATCCATCGCACTTTCTCAAGCTAAGTATCACATCTACCAAGGTAACAACTTACACACAACACTTCTATCACCAAGTACAACACACCACAGCTATCTCTAACCATCAGAAAAATGGCTTCCACTACAGAGAACTATCTGCCCTCCCTCATGGAGATCGTCCAGGCAGATCCCTCAGCCGCGAACCGTGCAAACCCGCTATGCGAACTTTGCACAGAGCCAATGACCCTTGATGAAGATGTTCCCAACATCAATCTGATTCCGGATCTGCGTAAAGTTGAGGAGATCCCTCATGCGGCGTATGTCCTCCCCTGTGGACATATCTTCGGTATGTCATGTGCCGCCGCTCTCCTCGCATACGAAGCAAAGAACCGCAAATGCCACAAATGCCCCATCTGCCGGTTCGTACTTTCTTGCTCGCATTGCTGGTCCAAGGGTCTTGCAGGAGGTCATAACAGGGGCGTTCTTCTCCGTCTCTCTCAAGACAAGCGCGAGAGGATGCTAGAAGTCCTCGACGTAGTATTGAAACTCCCTACCAGCTGCCTTCCATGTTTCATGCTTGGCATTGCCAAGGAAGCACAGCGTCTTCCGCCTCGTTTAGAAGCCCTCATTCCGCTGGATATTTCTCTAAAAGAGAAGGTGCGAGTCACATGCAGGAGGGACAATGAAGGTTGGAAAATCACACGTCTCGTGTGCAAAGGCTTGCCTGATACGCAAGTCTCTGCTGGAGGGTATGTCGGGCTGCTTTCTATCGAATGGCAGCTTTTCAGACGCGATGATCTTGATCCTCAGCTGCGCGACAGGATCGACAACGCTCTCACTCTGTATATGAAAGCTTTTGATGTGTTTTCCCTGTTCCCTGAACGGGATTGCATTTCGGTAAAGTGCTCTCAGGCTGAGGGCGTCACCAGTTTTTATCATTTCACCCTGGTTGATTGTGGAAACATTGGAAAGGTAGTCCGCAGCATCCTTAGTCCTACCAAGACTTGATTGATGTTCTATACAGACGTGGGTCAAACGGTTGGTAGTGGGCGTAGTGAAAGAAGGGAGGTTGCTGGTGAAGTTCTGTAGAGTGGAGGTCGAGTTTGATTTGACATTTGATCTTTGAGCTGTCTGCCGCTTGTTACTTTGACATGCAACTAGTTTTTATCTCAATAGAATTGCACGTTGTTTATCGCAACTATTACTGTTTTCATCTCTCGAATTGTGACTATTATCATTATCCATTGTTAAACTACCTTAATCCAAGACACTCAGTTATAGGGTAACCATAGGACTACGGGTGCGCAACTCGTCACAACATTGTTCACATCACCTGACTGGTAAAATTACCCTGAAGTTATGGCTAATCAAGAAAAGGAGATCTGATTCCAGAAACGTGACCATAGTCCCAACAGTTGCTGGGGTCAAGCAGTGACATGAACGCCAAGTTTTCGTATGGGGTTGCGAATAATGAAGCGAAATTGTCCCAAATACGCGGAATTCCAATCTCCATTCCCAAAGGTTAACTTTTAATTGCACCGAATGTAACCTCATTTCGATATCATAACGTAATAAATCGAATTCTTTTTCGTACCATACACTGTTGCTCAACTATGATACCTGTACTAATGGCAATGGACTGTATCCGCAAGTGACAGAATAATGTAGTTAATTAAATAAGGTTCTTATGCTATCATTTTTGGCATCCTTGGCGATTTGTTGCTCAGGGTTGCACTGAATCTCATCTCGTACTGTAACCTGGACAGTTCTTGGCCTATCGATCTGATACATGACAGAGTATCCCCAAACCCCAGACACGATCTACCTCCAAGGTCAGAATATGCAGCCATAAAAAGAAACGTCTTTGACATATAACGTCTTTATAGCCTTTGTTAGTTTGTAGCGCGCGGCTGCATCTATTTCTGGTGTCTTTGGTCTTTGTAGGCGCCAAAAACAAAGAAACCAAAGCCAACGATTCTGTAGCCGCCCAACAAAGGTCAAACATCATTCAGGGGACTGTTTCAAGCCACTGATGTCATTGGTCTAGACCCCATCTGCAGTGTGTTGATGATGCTGGGATTATCCAGTTTTTGTACCTCCTCTCCACTCGGTTGAGCACCCTTTCAGTGGTCCCTTGTTCGCTTCACTTACCCTTTCAAATACGTCGTATCCAATCACACTTGGACAACTTCCCTAACTAGTATGGTGCCACAACGGTGCCACAGCGACTCAGTGGTCATTGATCGGCGACATAATAGTTTAGCCAAGCGTAAACCCTTTGTTGGGTTGCGTATTTTCGTCACCTTTACCCTTTGGCTCAAGTTTCTGCTGCACTCTTAGGTGGGTTGGGTTAGTGCTACAGCCTTTGTTGACAGGGGGTTACCTGCCATGACGCGCGACGAATGCCCATAGGCAAGTACCTCGATATCTTGGAACCAAACCTTCTTTTTTTGTTAACTACTCCCATACCTAGATCCTTTTTTCTACCTAAGAAAACCATCTCCATGACTTCTTCTTAACACACCGCATTCGTTTTTATTCTCACCATCATTCTTTGAGATTAGGCCTTCATATCCTTTCCCCCTTCTGGGGCAAACATAATACTCCAACATGTCTTCATCCGATCCTTCAGGGACAGGCACAGCCGAATCCGCCACAAATATAGCATCAATCACCAGCTCTATCGCCAGCTCCTTGATATCTTCTGCGATATCTGCTACCGCAACTGGGACCCCCTCCTCAACATCCTCTGATGGACCTACAAAGACGGGTTACACCCCCTCGGAGACCACCAGTGCTGCGACTAGTGATCGAGGTATTGGCATCGCCACTTTTTTCACTTCTTTGGTAGTAGCGGTTGTCGTTTTCTCAGTACAGATGTTGGCGTTTCTATTGCTGAGAAACAAACTCGCCCGTATTTTGTATGTTGTTATCCAACCGCAAAGCCAATCGCTAACATTTACAGCAAACCGAAAACCTACCTTGTCCCTGAACGAGAACGAACCGATTCCCCTCCAACGACCCTTTTTGGCATGTTCAAAACATTATGGCACTACAACGACCGTGAAATCATCAACAAGTGTGGTCTTGATGCATACTTCTTCCTCCGCTATTTGAAAACGCTTCTCATCATCTTCATTCCGATTTGCTGCATTGTTATGCCCATCCTGATTCCTATCAACTATGTTGGAGGTATTGGTAAAGAAGTCAACGCCGACGAGGACACTCGCAAACAAGAACGGGACAGTAATAGGCCTACCGGTCTGGACACACTCGCATGGGGAAACGTTAGCGCCAAGAATGTTGACAGATACGGAGCTCATTTACTGATGGGTATCCTTGTCGTTATCTGGGTTTGCTGGGTTTTCTTTATCGAACTCAAAATCTATGTCAAGGTCCGCCAAGATTACCTTACCAGCGCGGAGCACCGCCTCAAGGCTTCGGCTACTACCGTCCTGGTGAACTCCATTCCTGCCAAGTGGCTCAGCGAAGAAGCCTTGACAGGGTTGTTTGATGTTTTCCCTGGAGGAATTCGAAACATCTGGCTGAACCGAGATTTATCGCCACTGCTTGAAAAAGTAAAGGAACGCAATGATATCCATCAGCAACTGGAGTCTGCCGAGACCGACCTCATCAAGTCAGCAAAGAAGGCTCAGCTCAAGCAGGCAAAGGCAGCCGAAAAGAAGGAGCGCAAGGAAATGAAGCTCAAAGCGGTCACCAAGAAAGAAAGAGCTGAAAGACATGCTCAACTAGATGCCGAAGCTCAACGAATGGCAAACAGCTCTGGAGGTCAAGCGGCTGGCGACAAGCACGAAGTCCCTCATTCTGTTGACCAAGGCGTTCGCGAATCAGAGCACGACATGGATCAGCAAGAGGGACATCACACTGACAAGGAGAAGTCAAAGGGATTCAAAGTGCCTCTTCTGAATCCTATCTCCAAGGTCAGCCAAGGTCTTTTGGGCGTTGTCTCCAAAGCAGAGAAAAACGTGGACAATACTCTCGAAACAACCAACGGCTTTATGGGCTTGCAGCAGGACGAGAAGCGCGCGCCGTCTCGTGGCTCCGAAAGGTATCGTATTCGACCTTCCACAGACGAAGATGAGCTTAGTTCGCCGTCGGATACTCTTCGAGTGCAGAACCAGTCACGGAACACGAATAGGCACTCAGGGGAAAGCACCGCTGCTATGAACCCAGAACGACGCGAATTTGGTAAACCAGGAAACACAGTTCGAAAAATCGATAATATCGACGAGATCTACGTCAAAGAAGACTCGAAGTGGTGGGAATTTTGGAAGCCTCCGCCTGGTGCTTATGCTTCTCCTGTCCCGCAAGGAGATGTCGCAGCAGCTTACAGAGAGCGCAAGGACGCACAAAGTAAACCTTTGTGGCAGAGAATCAAGTATGCGCTACCCTTTGTCAGCCCCGAGATAGAGGAGGGTCCGATCGAGTATGAGACAGCATTCAACCCCGACTACAAGGAAGATGCTGAGCCTGCGGAATGGGAGAAATATCTTAAGAAGAAGGATCGCCCAACCCATCGCCTCCCCTTGTTCGGAAAGAAATGGCTGTTCCCTATCCCTCTAGTCACGAAGAAGGTCGACACAATCTACTGGTGCCGTGAACAGTTGGCTCGATTGAACGTGGAGATTGAGGAGGACCAGAGTCATCCTGAGCGCTACCCACTCATGAACTCTGCTTTCATCCAATTCAACCACCAAGTCGCGGCTCACATGGCTTGTCAGAGCGTCATTCACCATATACCCCAGCAGATGGCTCCGCGAATGAACGAAATCTCACCCAGAGACGTCAATTGGGACAATATGGCCTTCAGCTGGTGGCAGGAGTGGCTTCGATCAGGCTTGGTCTTTGCAGCCGTTGTTGCTATGCTTTTCCTCTGGGCTATCCCTGTTGCTTGGACAGCCGCGCTGAGTCAACTTGACAACTTGATCCGAAACAATGCATGGCTATCTTTCCTCAAGGACAACAAGACTGTACATGATATGGCCAAGTCTATAGCAGGTGTCCTGCCCGCCGTTGTGCTTGCTCTTCTCTTGTTCTTGGTCCCCGTCATCTTGGGCTTCTTTGCCGACTTTAAGGGTGTCAAAACAGGCTCACAAAAGACCGAATTCGTGCAGCGCTACTACTTTGTCTTCTTGTTCATTCAAGTCTTCTTGATTGTTTCCATTGCGTCGTTCTTCGCGGCCTCTATTGATGCCCTCGTGGAAAATTTCAAGGGTCTCAAGACTTTTGAGGACGTTCTTGACCTTCTTGCAAGGAATCTTCCAACTGCCGCAAACTACTTCTTCTCTTACATGATTCTACAAGCATTGTCTACGAGCTCTGCCACGCTTTTACAAATCGGAGCCTTGATCATGTGGTATGTCATTGCCAAGATTCTCGATAGTACTGCACGTAACAAGTGGTCCCGAAACACCAAACTCAACCAGGTCACCTGGGGTCGATTGTTCCCTATCTACACCAACTTCGCCTGTATCGGACTGGTATACTGCGTTATCGCGCCGCTCATTTCCATATTCGCAATTATCACTTTCGCTTTGTTATGGATGGCTCAGAGATACGTCATGCTCTACGTAAACCGATTCGAGCATGATACCGGCGGTGTTTTGTACCCCAGGGCTATCAACCAAACATTTACTGGTATCTACTTTATGGAGCTCTGCATGGCAGGTTTGTTCTTCATAGCGGAGGATCCAACCGGAAGGAACGTGTGTACAGTTCATGGTGTTATCATGATTGTTGTTCTCATCCTCACGGCTCTTTACCAAGTGCTGCTCAACTATTCATTCGGGCCACTGTTCCGTTACCTGCCGATAACATTCGAAGACGAGGCAGTATTACGTGATCAAGCCTTCCAAAGAGCACAGGACCAGCGCCTTGGTCTCATTGACGGTGACGAGCTACAAGAGGAAGAGGAAGAGGAGGAAGACGTTAAGCAGCCCGAGAAGCATGGAGAAAATGGTAATGCCATCGAAATGCGAAGATTTGGCTCTGTGCGTCGGCCTATGAATAAAGTTGGCACATGGGCAAAGGGGGGTGGTCAGCAACTGCGCAAGATTGCTGTTGTGAACAAGGCATCAGACAAGAACAAGAGAGCGTCACTGTACCGAGAGAAACACCGACGAAAGGATATCGAAGCTCAGCGCGCGATAGGAGAAGCACTGTTCGGAGGTTTCCATGATGAAATCGAGGATCTCACACCCGAGGAACGAGATGCTCTCACTAGGCATGCATTCCAGCACGAGGCTCTTCGGGCACGACGTCCTACAGTCTGGATTCCCAGGGACGATCTTGGTATCAGCGATGATGAAATTCGTCGCACACAGGCATACAGTGATCACATCTGGATCAGTAACGAGGGTACAGCTCTTGACAGTAAAGTACGTGTGGTTTATGGCAGAGCGCCTCCTGATTTCTCAGAGGTCGATTTGATCAACTTATAAGCGTTGTAGCGTTGTTTTTATGCATGGCGTACTGGTGGGGATAGCATAATCTAGATTAGAAATTAGAATACATGACTGATTATCTATTTTGTTTCTGATGTGAAGATGAACGGCTGATATGCTGATCGAATGTACTGACTGAAGGCTGAAGATGAATCTGAATGGAGTATCTTTGTTGTACAATCTACTATGAAAGCGCCATGCCAAGCAGGCGGTAAATAGGTATATGCAAATCTAATTGAAGCAAATAATGAAAACAACGCCTTTCCAAATGTCGATATGATCCTCTATATCTCGGATCACATCAGTGAAATAAGTATTCACATCCCATCAAACGCCAACCCTATATATCTTCCATATCTCTTTCACTCATAAAACATGTCCATCTATTTTAATCTCTTCTCGGATCTTCTCGTCTCTTCAAGCTCTTTGGTGATCATGTCGTTGAAGACTTCTGGGTTGTCGAGGTAGAGATGGTGACCGGCCTTGGGAACAAGAAGGACCTTTGCGCTACCGTTTTCTCGCTTCCTTTCTTCCTCTGTTGCGTTCTCGAGAGCCTTTTGCTTGGCGGCGTTGAGTTTCTCTTCTGAAGAGATACCACCAGCCACGTCCATCCAGTCGTTTTCTCCGTACATGAATACTACTGGGATACCCATCTCTTTCAGCTTGGTGCCGTCTTCTTGGGTGATTGTTTGACGACCGACTTCTTGGATGCGGTTGATCACGGGGCGTCGGGCGTAGGCACCGGGGGCCAGGATGTAAGCTAGAGCATACTCGCCACTGCCTTTTTGCTTAAAGATGGAGAAGGAGTAGTCGTGTAAAGCTTGCGATTCGGCGGGTGGGAGATGGTTGAAACGGCGGAAACTCCAGCCTGAAACGAATCGTGGACCGAGGGGTCCGCTCATTCGGACGATGCTGAAGGGTGAGATGTTTTGATCCCAGAGCCAGACGAACCAGCCCGGTAGAGGTCTTCGAAGAACGTTGGAAGCGGGTTTGTGTTTGGAGAGAGTGCCGGTTTTGTCGGTTGTGCTTTGTTGGTCTTGCATCATCTCGGCTTGGATTGTGGAGGTGTTTGGTTCCGGCATGTCGGCGTTGACGGCGTAGGGATCAGCGGGGATACCGACCGGTGAAGCAAGAATGAGTTTCTTGAGACGGCCGGGATACTTGATGGCGTATGACACTGCGAGATAACCACCAAGAGAGTGGCCAAGTAGAGTAAACTGGTCCAGCTTTCTCTCCTTTCGCCACTCTTCCAGCGCATCGACAAACCAACTCTCCGCCTCAATAACTTGATCCTCCTTCTTCTTCGCATGGATCTTGAACGCAGGACGTGATGAGTTTCCACATCCTAGCATATCCAGCGCATAGAGCTTAAGTCCTCGCATACGAGAAATAGGCTCAAAGTTCTTGTAGAAGAAACCAAGACCAGCTCCATATCCATGAATCATAACCAGAGCATCCTCAGTCTTTTCGCCAACTCGTTCGACCGTAACTTCGTTCAAAGCGCGGTTTTTGCCAGAGAGCTGAACCATTGTTCGTCGCCACACTCTCGTACCAAAAGGATCCGGCCGTTCGGGCGTGTCGATGTTTGTGATGCTATCGTTCGCTTCTCGAATATGAGGCATGAGACTCAGAAGATTGCGCTCAACGGCCTGAGGAGCAAGACTCGCCCACTAAACGAACCGTTAGTACTTCAATCCTGCGCAAGAGCTATATGTCTTACCCATTGATACGCAGCATCTTTATACCCCAACGGAAACAAGAAAGCATGCGAAGGTTTCAATTCGGCCTGATGCTTAACCTCTGGAGGCGCATTAGGACTGACGGTCCCGTCCGTACTCATAGTTCTTATTCTTGAAGCAGTGGCAATTGTAGAAAGTCGCGATAAAGGTAGTACCGCAGAAGAAGGTTGAAGCCTAAGCATTCCGCGGGGGGACTAGAGGGGGTTATATTGTTCGCATGAAAAAAACAGTTTAAAATTGATGACGCCTCTTTTGCAGGGCTGAGCCGGAGTTAAGGCAGTGGTTATCGGGTTTTGCACGGGATCGGGGGAATTTGGTGAGATGAAATCCGTGGATAAGTCCGCGAGTTTGTAAGATTGCGGAGCGGATGAAAAAAGAGGCTGAGTAGAAGAGTAAATAGTTACAGGTACAGGTGATAGGTAATGAGAGAATTGTTCCAAGGAAATGGATCTTGATACAAAGAAATGCTCCGGAATATATCGGTTTATGTACTTCTGCCCCATCATCGTTGTCAAACGTGTTGGGGAAACCCACTACAATTGGCGCTTGGACCGCTAAAGAACGAACCGAATGCCGACTGAAGCTTCTCAACTCTCCACTACAGGGGACGGACCTTTCTCTAATTTTTGGCTTGTGATGACGATTGACCACCTAGAGCGGGTCAAAGAAACCGAACCACTCTCCAGCATCACAGCCGATCACACGTTCTGACCACGTTCAACGCTAACATTCCAACTGACTCCTTTTTGGACTTCCAACGTCTAAGGCCCATCCCTTGACTTCAGTGCTAGTGTATGGCCTCGAGATCCTCTTGACAGGCTGCAGGCTGCCCCTCAGCCCCTTCATATCGAAATGTCCGACGATGTCGATTCCATCGTCAAAGGCGCTTCTGCTCCAACGCAAGGCGCCAAAGATGTCGCCGGCGCGAGTCCAATCCTGCCTACAACCGCAAAGCAGGGTGATCCTCTTCATCATACTCCGAGTTCACCGTCCATGATCTATCTCAACCTGTTGATCCTCGAAGCATCCCTCCGCGCGCAATTCCTCGAACTCCGAGCAAGAAAACGACATCATACTTTCTTCCTTACTCTTCTGTCTCTGTGGATCGCTGGTTTTGGATATGCTCTCTTCCTAGCACCGCGTGAGGATGGTCGAGGTGTTGGAGGCTCTATCTACTGGGCTGTAGAAGGTGCTGAAAAAGTATGCTTCATGGGCGGTATCATCACTGCGATTCTCGTATGGGCAACTGGAATCTGGGAGCGCGGTATTCGTTGGCCGCGACGCTGGTTTGTCATTTCAAACAGAGGACTGCGCGGCTTCAACTGCAAACTGATCATAATACGACGGACGTGGTGGGCCGAAGCTCTCTCGACAATCGGATTCTTTTTGACCTACGGTTTATTCTCCCACACGGCTAGTTCATCCTACCGGTACGTCGAGCCGAGCCTTATGCGCGAGGTGGAGAAGGAACTCCAGATCACGAGCGACAACCATCCCACACTGGTACTGCCCCACGAAGATGAGGAGAAAGGCGGTCACGAGGAGGATCTGGCGCCTGGTGGTGACTACGTCAAGCTGCTTCTTCTGGCCAAACCTTTCTCTGCTACGTTTAGGGAGAATTGGGAATTGTACAGGACGGAGTATTGGGAGAAGGAGAATGAGCGTCGTGCGTTGTTGAGACAGAAAGTCAAGGAACGGGATCATCAGCTTGTGCGAGCGCAGTATCCCTGGACTTGGTGGTTCCCTGGACGACAACCTCGTCGACACGAAAAGACTCCTCAACCGCGCCCTCTTACTGTTGAACGAGAACGTAGACGTCGGGGTAGTAGTGTCCGTCGCGCGTCCACGAGCTCAACCAGAAGTCCTACTCCTAATGTTGAAGAGGAGGGTATGCGACGATCCAGCAGTGGTTCAATTTCCAAGGGACGGAAGAGATTGTCTACAAGTTCCAAGCCGAAACGACCTGGTAATGATTCACGTTCTGGCACGCCTGACTTTTCTTCGCCTTTGGCTAGGGAGAGTAGCGCGAATGATACTCCTGAATCTGGACCTGAAGGAGGAAAGGCTTTGAGAAGTTCATCTTCTAGATCAACTGTTGGGTCCAAGGAGCGTGAGGGTTAGATTAATCTGATAGTGATGGGTTTTATTCATGCTAGTGCACCCAAGTTGATGAGTTCCTGCGCAGCATCTGGTTTTCCTCTTTTTGTGAGAAAAGTCACCATATTGTGATTCGATCCCAACCAGGGATCACACGGCATGACATGATTTAGATCCGCTCCCAGCTCAACAAGAACTTCCATCGACTCACGGACTCTGGGGTCATTGCAAACGTTGAGAGCAGCCCATACCAACGGCGGAAAACCAGCAGCATCCAAATCATTCGGTCCAGCATGTCCTCCCTCAACAAGCATCCTAATCGCCTTGACATTCGCATTTATCACCGCCACATGAAGCGCCGTCGTTCCGCAAGGCTGTAATTTGCGTACATCGTTGATATGTATCGAAGCGCCTCTTTCCAAAAGAAGTTTTGTAATATCGTGGTGATGGTGATATATCGATGTTATAAGTGGCGAGAAAGTTACCAGCGGTAACATGTGAAAGCTCAGCCTGTCGCCGAAATCGATATGATACCTTCCCTCAGTAATTCCCATCCCATTATGAAAATGTAACGAGGCAGCGTTTATATCAACGCCATGATCCAGCATCCATTTCACAATCTCGAAATTTCCACTTTTGACAGCTTCATGAAGGGGCGTCCAGAACCATCCATTCCGTCTCTGTTTCTCAGCTCCAAAAGATCCAGTGTCGTAGTTTCCTTTACTGCACTTGTACACATTCAATGTCAAGTACTTATAACAGTTCTTTAAAGCATTGAGATTTCCGTGTTTTGCTGCGTGGAAAGTGACATGATGATCATCATTGTCGAGTTGACGCTTGTAAAGCAGTGGTGTAATAAAGATTGACAGCGCTGGAGAGGCTTGGGCTAGTGAGGACAGGGCGTAACTAGTTATGCAGGAATCTATGATTTGCAGTAGGATTTCTGGGGGGAGAGAAGTGAGGGTAGCCATTACATTGAGAAGCTTTGAATGTACAGCCCGTGATAATTAATTTTGATGATTTTTTGAGGTGAAAATTTGGTGTAACTAGTCATGAGTGTAAGAATTCGGAGGGGCCGGCTTGATCAATGGGTGATCCATGTTAGTCTGACGAAATGGAGACATTTTCTTGGACAATGACAATGAGGTCTTTTGCTAAGTAAGATGCGATGATATCTGGCCTTACATGAGCAGCCAGCCAGCTATGGAAGGTGTACGATTGAGGAGTAGTTGAATGAGGAGTAATTGGTGTTTATTGACAGGTTGATCATATCTCACTTATGCATTTGAGAGACAGCATAAGTCTCGATCCTTTGAGAATGAGCAGCCAATAAGCTCAGTACAGATGATCTTTGTTGAACAGGTCCTCGGTTAGACTTGAACATTCAGCGACTGGGCATCGTCACTGAGAGGGATATATGTACGATATCTGCCCGCCTGGGTAGCAGAAGAATTGTCCTAGGTGAAGGTCGCCAAAATTGAATACTTATCTGAACTCACATAAAGTGCCCGGGCTATTGGACCTTTGACACTCTTGGCGGCTAATTCTTCTAACACCTTGAGGGCATTGTCACTGAGGAGAGGACATATGTAAAATGTTTATCCGCATCCCTCTTAATCCCTCTTAATCCCAGAGTAAAATGACAATTAATTAAACAAATCGAGCGAGAATCTTATCATTCTTATCATCGCCTCTATCAAGATGAGAACAAAAGCCGCATAAAAATCGCACCACGAAAATCTTCATCCCGAGATCGGCCGCGGAGAAGTACCATTCAATTATCTCGGCGCTTGAACTACGGCATCAAAAATGCGGCATTGAATCACTATTCCCGTCGTGAAAGCCATCCCGTGACTGAATCCTGGATGAATACAGGTATGATATACGAATAATTATACTCAGCTGCATTATTTAGTTCGGTTATTAACCGAGTTGACAGAGAACGTGAGTCAAGACGACACGTAAAACACCAGATCTGGAGTAGTTTGCTTCGGGCATTTTTGCCGATTTGGTACCTCCCGTTCACCGTTATCTGAGTGGATATTCTGGGCATGTAAGTGATATGCAGTTCGTTACTGTTTTGAGATGGACAAATCTGGGGTAATGGTCTTGCGGGCGTTTCCAAGTGCCGTTATCGCGAGGGATACATCCCTGTTGAACTTTATATTGTATCTGTAGGTGATAAGAGAGGCCGATGTAGGTAGATGGAGGAATGATATGCAAGTATTTAAATAGACTGATGTCCTCGTTCATGGGATGCTTGCTCAGTAGGTGCCATCTGTACATTGTCATCATGTTCAACTGGAATAAATTCATGTCTCCAAAACCGTCTCTAGACGTCCCCGCTCTAGAGACGGTTGATCTGAACGATAAAGAAATGGAAAAGAGAATCGTTCGCAAACAAGATCTTAGAATCATGCCATGGGTTTGCATAACATACCTCCTCAGTAAGTCCCCTCATCACACTCACAACATCATCTAACATATCTAGACTACCTCGACAGAGTCAACCTGGGAAACGCCCGCACTCTAAACAACGACACACCAGAACACAACATCGTCACCCAACTCAACCTCACAGGCCAAAGATACAACATCGCAGTAGCCCTGTTCTTCGTTCCATATGTTCTTATGGAGTTTCCGAGTAACATTCTTCTCAAGTACTTTTCGCCTAGTAAATGGATTGCTAGAATTATGGTTTCTTGGGGAATTGTTACCATTTGTACGGCTGCTGTTTCGACTTATGCGGGGTTGTTGATTGTGAGGATTTTCTTGGGTCTTGCTGAGGCTGGTTTCTTTCCTGGGTGAGTTTGTCTCTGAGGAGAGTGTGAGAGTGAGACTAACTCTGGTAGTATCATGATGTATCTCTGCTTTTGGTATAAACCTGAAGAGAGAGCTACACGAATGGCTATCTTTGCTTCAAGTGTTGCTGTAGCTGGTGCCTTTGGCGGTATTCTAGCCACAGGTATCTCATACCTCAACGGTAAAGCTGGTCTATCTGGATGGCAATGGTAAGTCTCTCCATCCATAAAAGCGACCATTCTAACATGAACAGGCTCTTTGTACTCGAAGGCATCCCAGCTGTCATCGTCGGAATGTGTGTTTGGTTCTTCCTCCCCGATTGTAAGTTCCTCAACCCACAACATAACATCTTACTCACACATCACAGACCCCCAAACCGTCTCCTGGCTCTCCCCCGAGGAACGCGCCTTTGCCGTCAAACGTCTCGGCCCCTACGCCCCCTCCATGAACGACAAACACTGGGACAGCAAAGTCGCCAAGGAAACCGTATCCGACTACTTCTTCTGGCTGTTCGCCATCGCATATTTCTTCATGGCCAACTCGCTCAACGCCTTTGGATATTTCGCACCCACTATCGTTGCATCGCTTGGATTTGAGGGTGCTCATGCTCAGTTGATGACTGTTCCGCCTAATGTATTTGCTGTGTTTATTATCGTGGGTAATTGTTTGCACAGTGATAAGACTAAGGAACGTTCGAAGCATGTTATTGGCGGGTTGGTCTTTGTGGGTGTTGGATATTTGCTTCTTGCGCTGGTCAGACATTGGGGTGTGAGGTACTTTGCTGTTTGTCTTATTGCTTGTACGAACGCTGCTGTACTGCCTTTCGTTGCTGTAAGTTCCCCCATACTCTCTTGATGATCTAATACTGACAACTTACAGCACCGAACTGCCACCGTCCGAGGTTCAACAGCCACCGCTCTCGCAACAGGAGGAATGATCGCCATCTCCAACACAGGCGGCATCACAGCCCCTTTCCTGTTCCCCTCCAGCACATCACCCATGTACTCTATGGGTAACTGGACAGTTTTTGGATTCCTCATCGCTGCTGCTAGTATCACTTGCTACGTGTGGTACATCTTTGGTGCTCACAGTGGTTACAGAACTGGTGATGCTACTGAGACTGGTCACTTTGAGGTGTTGGATGTTGGTGATAAGGATCCCAATGCTGTTATGGCTCAGGCGATGGAGAATGAGAGGGCTAAGGATAAATTGAAGGATGATGATATGGCTTAGAGGAGAGTGTCTCTAAATCGTGTACCTCTCGTCCTACTTGATCTAGTAGCTACCTATATCCCGTTTAAGTAGCAAGTTACTGTATGAAATACAAAAGGGTTCAACATCATTATCGAGTGCAGCACCAAGATACAAAGCGTGTTACCATCTCGAACGTTGCGGCTATGCCCTCCAAAATTACAGTATCAAGTATGTCACGCACGTCCGGAGCATTTCACATTCATATCATACAAGCTCGGACGTTGAGGTTTCCTGGGTCTCGAAATCAGATCCTTTGCTTTTATCTCGCTGCCTTACCAGTTGGGCCACCCGAGCGCGGTGGGCAGGTACTTCAGAAACCAGAGTGCCAGCGACGCTACCGAGGAGACAGCAAAATGTGCAGGGAAACCAGTATTCCGCCTGGCGGACATTATTGCAGGAATAAAAGGAGTTTTGGTTTACTATGTGCTTATCTTGTGCTAAAAGTTAAAAAAAGAAAAGGATATTGATTCCTAAGTATAAAAGAAAAAACAGGAGGTCTCAGATTCTGTGTGCTGTGTCAACATTGGCTGGTAATGCCTTGAGAGCCTGTGTGGGAGATTAACCATCATTGTACCCCCTTTATTCGATGAGGGTATAGGTATTTTAGGTTAAGTAACATTGCCTGGTTTTAGGCAGGTGTGACAGATGATGGACTCGGTCGTCGCTCTGGGGCCATCTTAGGCTGCAACATGCGCAAACCGGCCAGCTGCAAGGCACTGGCAATCGAAGAAAGCTCACATAGTGCCCAGGTAGCTCATCACTGCAAGCAGCAGAGTAATGTGGTCAAAAGAAAAATAAAAAAAGTTTGTTAATTCAAGTGCAGAAGAACCGAGACTCTCTCCCCCTTTTCGCACTTTCATCCCGTTTGCTTTCAGTGTTCTTCGAAATAATAGCAGTACGTGATGGGATAAGAGTTATCACCAATCCCCCTTTGTGAGGAAGTACCTCCCTTCCCTTGATCCAATATCTCTTAGTCGATGGGCGTGTCGTCGCTCCTTGGTGAAGCTCTGGGCCATCATCTGCTCGACCTAAAAGCAACAGAAACTTCCGTGTTACAAGAAACTGGTTCTCTGCTAATACTTCCACTGCAGATCCTAGGCTCATGCTGGGATATTCGTCAAGGACCTTCAATATCTGCATCTCAAAAACCCAGAATAGTACTTTGATAGGCGGTCAACATTCGATCAGGGGGCTGCAACCATGATGTTACTGTTCTACCCTGACTATTCTTGATGTGCTACATCTTGATCATCGGAAGGGTTCAGTCTGAGTTCGTACGGATTGAAGACTTACGGAGTACGAGAGTATGAGAGCACCAAGCGATGCCTCGAACACTCCGAGTCGACTGTATCAGGCGATAACTACTCAGCAGCGGATACCTCAATAGCTCGGGTAGGTCGCAGAGGTTGCATTGTTTTATACTGATAGCAATAGCAGACCTCGATATCTTGCCCTTGGAGCCCAACTTAGTCGACCTCAAGGGCAAATGCGACAAACAAACCACTCCCATCCGCGCTGAGAGAACAACTGAGTCCATCTCCGAGGCCTACGACTGAGACTCTATAAGGCTCCAGGAGGACGAGAAGCCTTACGTTAAGCAGCCAACGTGTCTGATCCAAGATCGCGACTCGTGGTCCCTGCCATCTCGACGGCAAAAAGAAGACTCTACTCGAAGTAAACAGTGTATAGCCCGGTCGCTATGAGAGTACCATTGTGCCGGTGCATATTGGGGTTGGCTTTCGGAACTTGATGAGTGATAGGTGAGAGGATCATAGCTTGTACGCACTATTTGACTTGCCTTTCCTAGGTAGTTCAATCGATACAACAACCTTGTCGATCTGCATCATGACTTCAGCCTTATGCACAAGAGAGGCACGTCAAACTCGACCGAAGCCAGTAAGATGCGATTGATAAGAAATAAACGACATATCACGTCACCAACATGTCGTCGCTTCGATCTCGGGACCGAATGAGTAAATTCACCCGACTGCTCAATTAGATATATAACAATGCCTTGCAACGCGTTTCACTTCATACGGGACTACCGACCGAAGACGAAATAACAACTATCTCAACTTGCTTCATCATGGGCGGCGGACCTCTTACTCCTTCGGCAAAGGTCGTTTCGAATGAACCTCTCACGCTCCGTCGGGCAACTATAGATGATCTAGACGATATTACCTGGATCGTTACAAACAGTCTCCCCGATGATCCGGGTACAGACTACAGATTCCCCTACCGCGACAAATATGCCGAGGATTTTCAGAAATGGACCAAAGAAGAATACGCCGAATATTTCGAGCGGCCGGACAAGTTCTCTGTGATGATAGTCACAGCGCCCGTGGAGGATGATGGGGAAATTATACAGCAGCCTGTAGCAGTCGGAGTTTGGGATCTTATCGTCACCAGTGAATTTGCACCCAGTGGTACGTCCCATAGTCTTCCTACAAACAAAGCTGACGACCAAGATCATGGAATAAACGAACGACGCGACGCCAACCCCAAGCACATGGAAGCTTACACCTCCATCCTTCAGAGCGAATTCAAGCGCTACTTTATCCCCGTCGGCAGAGAACAAGTTCCTCTCTGGGCACTATACACCCATCCCGATTTTCGACGTCGCGGTGCAGGGACTATGATATGCAAATGGGGAATACAACAAGCTGCCAACACTAATCGACATTTAACATTGTGCGCTACACCAATGGGGAAGCTATTGTATCTATCGCTGGGGTATGAGAGTTTGGGAAAGATCGTGGTACAGGCTGAGGGGGAAGAAGAGAAGATTGTGCAGGATGCTATGGTTAAGTATACAAATGAAAGATAGGACCTCAGTTCACTCATCAAGTATTCTTTTCAGAAGCTCTCTGAAGCTCTCTATGCCGTGTTCATCATAGGTCGGATTAAAAAAATTGGAAAGTATACTACATTTGAAAGGGGCGCACGAAAATCGTACGGAGAGAAAAGAAAGAAAGAGAGAAAGGGTTTGGTGGAACAAGGTGGGCAATTTATACTGAAAACTCTATGAAGCTCTGAATACCTGAGGTTTCAAGAGTAGAGTTTGTGTTGAAGAAGAACCTTGAGTCTATCCGAGATTTAAGTTACCACGATTCAGGTGATGGTTCGTATATACTGTATTGATAAGGAAATACGTAAGTGTAGTATAACACTGGGTATAATAATTACTGTCCCCACGAATAATCCTCCCTAGAAGCCACGAGTCGCCAGGTTAACCTCTGATGAAGTCTTGGACATATTCTCCTCATGCTCATAATGATGACTCTTGGATGTCCCCCCAATAGTAGACTCAGCCGATGACCTGGCCCCTATACTCATTCCATCATCATCTCTATCTTCTCGTCGGATAATAACTTCAGTAGTCATGACAACCTCATCATCCCTCGGCGCACGTTGTGCCTCTGCTTCATCACCACCCCGGACATATGCTCTGTATGATACATCCCCTGGCGGCTTATCGCTGTTATTGCTGATAAAATTATCCAGTGCGATACCCGTTCTGTTTCCCGTTGTTGTTCCAGCGGTATTGCTCCTCGGTCCTGAACTAGCATCCTTGTTGCCAGTCGTCATCTCAACAAGACGATTCAGAATTGTGAATTCAAGCTTGAGTTTCGTGCTGTAGACAAAGGCTTTGTAGGAAGTTTGATACTGATATTGATCGGCGTATTCCAGTCCCAGAATTGTGACGTCGAGAAGGATGATAAGGATGTTGACGTAGATGAGATGGTTCATGAGGCGTCGACTGCCGCGTTTGTTGCCCATTGTTCGTTCCAGACGCATGAGTTTGACTGTTTCGGAGATATAGAAGCCTGAGATGATGATTTCTTGGATGAAAAAGATTGTAACTTGGATCTTTTCCATGATACCATAAGGTTTCTTCCACATAGCTGTATTTGCAGAAAAAGAGCCGTAGATCATGGGTATGACCGTACCATGCATGAGAACGCCATTGACAATAATCATGTAAAGCACAAACCGCAGTCTAAACCTGTTCCTGAGAACGAGATGCAATCTCGACCAAAGCACAAGACTTTGGCCCGAGACCATAGCGACCCAACCAAACGAGATGAACGTAGCAGCAACATAGCCGACTGCATCCGACGCATAGTATTTTATGAGGAAACCACCGCAGTAGACAAAAATTCCCCATGTTGCAATCAGAAAAGACCAGAAGTAGAGGCCGGAGTGACGTTTGAAGGTTCCGAAGATGATGAATGTTAGTTCGATGACGTTGTAGACTGATATTGAGAGGAAGACCAGGACGATTGTTATGGTCATTTGGGATATGCCATCGAGGCCTGATCCGAAGCCTAACTTGGCTGGTTTGGTCGACATTTTGAAGGAGTGACTTGGTGAGTAGAGGTTGGATGAACCACAACGAAAGGGAAGAGGAGCTCTTTTGAACAAGCATCTCTAGTGTACTGTTGTATTCTCATAATAGACTAGCATCCGAGATTTCCATGTAAACTAAAACTCGCCAGCATGTATCCTAGTTCTTGACCGCTACGTAATGCATCATATTCGGTACCAACGGCTGCACCAGGTACCTGTCTTGCCTGTGCCGCAGAATAGAATTGACCCTAAGACCTTTCAACAAATCGGAAGTCTGTCAAATCATATGAGCGAGTCAGGTTCCTGTGCATTGAAGATCGTACATCCTACGAATAGGGCTGGAGAGATGAGTTAAAGTTTGGACTATGTGGGGATGTTAACGGCGATCGTAGTGTAGATCTGGTTAGGTGGATATTCTGAGCGGGAGGAGGAGGACTGAGCCTTCAGGTGACGGGATTGTGGCTTTTGGAAGACACAAGTGATGAACAAGTTGAGATGGATGGTGACAAAGAGAATGAGTTGTTATCCCTGACGATCAAGAAGGATTTTCGAATAACTTTGTGACTGTGACAAGTCTGAGTAGAGCTGGTAACCGGTAAAGGCCGGCTGAAAGAATTGCCACAAGGCGTTATCCATATGCTAGGTATATCGAATAACCACTATTCCAAATCCTCCATATCAAACTAGGATCGAGATTTCCCCGGTACCGGCACTTGTCCCCGCTGTGGTAAAATCCACAATCTCATCTCAGTGCCGTAATATTGGGACTCTCGGTAAAGACAGTCTACAGGGATCTTATGTTGTATGTTATAGGGTAATATCCTTGAATGTCTCATTTCTCATCCCGTGTTATGCGAGCCATGATTCGAGACCCTTTAAACAAGCAACAATGTCTCAGACAGCCTCGATGTTTCGTGTGCTTCATTGGAATGCGGCTTGGTGCGGTTACATGGCATTTGATTAAAATCTTTGTGGCGTAGATCGACAGAACAGTCACCTAAACGGAATGCAACTGAATCGCTCAGGGGAACTTCCAACCGTTCAAACTCTGTATTGTTATTAAAGTTTTCAACTGAGCTGAAAGATTATCCGCACCGGAAACCACGTCTGCGGAAATACTCATATTTGCTAGAGTTATTTGGTTTACGGTCCGCCAGGAGGTTTCCGTTAGTCAATGATCCGCGCATGCTTTCCGCTTTTAGTCTGCGCTTTGACTCCGGCTGAGGATGATCATCTTGTTTGAGAAGGTGCTTAACAATGACTGTGCTTAAGCTAGAGGAAGATATTCAGCTAGGGGAACAATTGACGAGGTGCCATTGTCCTGGCACTAGACAAAGTACAGTAATGGACGCGCAAGATAAAGTTGACATGCAATGACTCGTTGTTATTTCCATTGTGTAAAATATTCCCAGGATCGTGATGATCTTCATTGCGAGTGAAGATCCGGGGTCGGTTCCTTAGTGTTGGGAAGCACATGATTTGTTGTGAATGCGAGTTGAACAAGGGTATAGTGGTCTTGGCTTGGCAAAGATGGGATGAGAGTTGTTCGGTTCAAAGGAGGTATTGTTAGACCTGTTCAATACTATGGCTTTGTTCTGTCTTGTTCTTGGCGCTGTATGAGTCTGAACGCAGGTCTATACAGCATGTTCTTCAACAAGAGATATTTGGGCAGGAGAATAACAGAAACACGGTAATGGAACAAGATAGTGAAGAACACCAAAGAACATCACCAAATATGAGTATATATATCTTCCACAACGCTCAGCCTTTGCCATTTCATCATCCCTCTGGATAACATCTCTTTTTATCATCGAGACATTGCTATACCAACTTCACACAACTAACCACTACAGACATCACAAGGTAAGTCGCAACAATGTCTCCCAAATGGAAACACATCACCTTCGGGGCTGAACTCGAGTTCATGACTCCCGTTCCCCAGCAATACCTCTCATCCATAACATCCCCTGGAGCAGCAGCCCGATACCACATCGCCAAGATCTTCGCAGAACGCACCGCCCTCCCCACAGCCATTGAGTGCTTGCACGGCAACGACGAGACCTGCACTATCTGCTTCGAACTCCCTAAGCAGAAAGTTATCCAGGGTACAGGGTACATCAACCCTGGTCTCAAGACCGACTGTTTCCTGTTCAAGAATGAATGTCTTTTCTTTAGGAACAAGATTAACCAGGATCGGCTTTGGCCTGGCGTCGAGATGTGTACCCCTGTCTTCAAGGAGGGTGAGTTGGACTCTGGTCTTCAGACCATGAAGTCTGCATTCAAGACTTTGAGGAACTCAGGTATTGACATCAGTGCAGATCAGTCTTGTGGACTTCACGTTCATGTCGGTGTCACCTACGGTATGGATCTCCATTTTGCAAAGAAGGTATCTACTCTTGTCATTCTTCTTGAGAATACCCTCATCCTTCCCCTTGTTGCGCAATACAGAGCTGCAGGTACTTACGCTCAACCTGTCTGCAGGGAATCCGCCGCTGCCTATCTCGACGGTATTCCAAGCGCGGCATACAAAGCTTTCGAGAAGCATGTCCCTGATGAGTCGACTTTTCACCCCGGTACTTGGAACCGCAATGATCCTAAGAGTTTCTTCAAGATGCTTCAGATCATCTGGTCCGCCGCAGACCTCAAGACTCTCTCCCGCAGTCTCCGTATCCGGAAAATAACCCGCTGCGGCATGGCAATCTGCCTCCGCAAGCATAACGGTGACCGACCAAGTTATTTCGACAACGACTTTGAAGTCACACCCTCTACTTTCGAATTCCGGTACTCTCAGATGACATTCGACCACGTAACTCTACGTAATTGGGTCGAGGTAGTTACCCGGATCGTATCCCTTGCACAGGCTGAAGAAGATGAGTACAAATCTCTTGCGGAGATGATTGTCGGTGTAAATCATGAGGCTGGGGATGATGCTTGGAAAGTTTTGCTCGCACGGTTCGGTTTAGAGAGCAGGATTCCGGAGTGGGAGGCACAGAAGGCGATGTTTGCTCGGGGAGTGACTATTGCTCATTTGGATGACGAGTTGATTTTGAAAGCAGATGCATGATTGTTGCAGGTAAGTGGACGGTTTGATGTTTGTTGACAGCTGGCTGTCGGATACAAGCAGAAAGGTGGGTGCTTTGGTAAGTTGTTTGCTGCAGGATTAGCAACATGGTGACACAAATCAAGATATGCCTATCATATATATTAATTGGGGAAATTGTGAAGTTGCGGTGAATGTTTTACTTATGCTTGTTTCCTTAATGTTTCTATTTGTGTTAATAGATGACGCGTAAGGTATCAGATAGGCAAAGGTAATGATGTCCTGAAGGCAACCACCCCAGACGCGAATAAATCCCCTTTCATCCCATCTCTCCCCATCCCCATCATTCTTCCACTTCCCATTATCATCTTTCTATACTATACCATACTTATCGATGGCTTTGTGCCTCAACCATCGTTCTCAAATTATTATATTATACCTGTTGATGACTTTGAGCCTCAACCCTCATACTTATATTATATCACACTTGGCACGGCTGCTTAGTGTCTGAGGTTTACAGTCCCACCTCATCATGCCCCCCCGTCACCCTACCCCCAGTGTGGAAACGGCGAGTCGCAACGACAGCCAAGCGTAGTCTCCGGTACGTTTCTTCCAGTCGTTTACTTTGCATTCTAACAGACCTTCAGAAGATATGCCTGACGCCAATGATGCTGATGCTCAGGCTTTGAAGGGCGATAAATAACACGCCATTCTCGACAGGCTCAACAGGCTCGACAGAGGTCCTTGGGAACCACCTCAGTAGCACAGCACTCTTCGGGCAACGTCAGGGCTACAAGCCTTGAATATCTAGATCGCAAGATGGAACATGACCTTGGTCCCGGAAAGGTTCGTCAAACCCTTTTGCAGCACAAAAGCAGACATCACTGCTCCGCCGTGTTGTTGAGAGTGGTGCTCGACATTCAACACTGGGGGTGAACATGCGAGCCCATGGAAGTGTCGCGGGCCCAGTCAACTTCCTCTTTTACAATGACAGGCCGAACCATTATGAGTAACGTATCTGCCTGGTCGCTTCCTACTCAACCAAGCTTGTGCTGCTGTATCTGTTCGCAAGCAGCATCAATTGACACATGCAACCTACGATATGTTCTTGACGAGGTCGCCAAGGCGGAGACAATGGCAAGTCCATCTGGGTCACGGTGACGTTTCCTCTGACGCTGTGTTGTCGGTCTCTACGATGTGGCCATCTCACGGTTCGCTTCGTCTCCGTGCCTTCTGACGACCCCAATGACCTCCTATCACCCCAACGGCATCATGCTGGGAAGGTCTCTAGCGATCTCCGTTATGAGCCGCAATCGGCATAATACCACTGGAGGCTTATGTCTACTGGACTTCCCTCACCTGGGATCGTGTACCCGGGGACTTCCGCGCTTTCGATACCCTTTTCTCTGGTCAAGAACAACGCACCATGGCATGAGGTGGTGGCTACACTTGAGTACCCTATCTTTCCAATATCTCCCAGCCACCTCCTACTCTGCAGCCCAGCTTCCAAGATGGGCCTCCCTGAGTCTGGATCCTATTTCGAACGGCCCGAGGACTTGGTCGTACAAAGGCGGCGAAATTCTACTCTTGCCCCTTGCGCCGGTCCCTCATTCCCCCCTTTCGCTTCCCGGTAGACCAAGACGAGTGACAAGACATTCCTACACTCTTTTCTCTTCTGAAGCGACATGCGAATGATTTATCACAACTTCGACATCTCTGAGGTAGACGCACACAAACCCTTCGTGAAGGAGAGTGGGAAGCCGAAGTGACTCGAAAGGGAACCAACACTGCGGAGGCAGAGGCGTCGCATACCGATAAGCTCTCGGATGGAACTTGGGTTTTCCTCAAGAGCCCCACGTTCACCAACGCTCAGTCCCTGGTGAGAGCGCTTGCGACTGCTACAACAACTGCCGACCTTCAGTACAGGCCTCGGCAAGTCTTCTGTGTCCGCCAGGACATGTGGTTAATCAAGTGGCCGTCTACTGGGGCAGCAAAATCAGCAATCGCCAAAAGGGTCCCCATAAAAGCGTTGGACAACTCACCCGCCGCATACATGGAGCCATATTTCTCAAAGAGCTCCATCACGTTCAATAACTTGCCCACGCGCCCTTCAAGGAAGAACGTCTGCTCTACGTACAACATGCCTCCCAATGCACAGAGGCCTGACTTCGTGAAATCCCTCCACCATCTTGGACATTTTCCAGTGCATGGCTCGGTATGATACAGCACCGCACTGAGGGCATATTGCGTAGAAGGCTGGCATCAGCGCAGCTGTTCAAAGGTTCCATGGGTCAATTATTAGGATAACGGCCCACAGACTATAGCAGTATCACTCTTTATGGGTCACCTGGTCATCTGCGAACCTTGCCAGGAGGCTGGCAACACTTTGGCCTTAGAGCCCTGGATGCTCTCTCTCCTGACCTTATACAGGCCGCCTCGCTAGACCTGAATTCAGTCTACTACTCTTGGATCTCGGGTTGTGAAACTACCACTTCAGATGTTCTACCCCCGCCAAACAGCTTTCCTGGTTAATATGCCTGCCGGATGAAGCATATCCTTCAGCAACTAACGTGAAGCAGGGGAGTGGCTATTAAAGGTGACCAATCTTGACGCTTCATCAACCTTAACAGTGAAGCAGAAAAGCGTGAGAAAGCCATCTTGCTTCCAACAGGTTCAACCAGTATCCCATGTTACTCCCGTCACTCTTCAGCCCCCAACAGCATTCATGGCTTAGAAGGACCGAGGGAGCCTTTCGGATAACAACGAGGCATTCATTGGAGCACAGCACGGCTACAATAGCCACACCAGCTAAGCCAACGGACACGAGCACCTCACGCGGAGTGATCCAAGACTTTTGAGAGCCGTTCCTATGTACATCCTAACGACCCCGATTCGGACAGTGACGCAGATGGCTTCACAGACTCTAGCATCAAGGCTCATTTCACATACTGTCAGATAAGCAAGCCATGGCAAACTCGACATTGGAGGACCAGTAGGCGGTGGTCTTGGTGTTGAACACATTGACAAGTTCATTCGTCGGAGCTGGAACACAGTCAGTTCTTTCTGAATTAGGCAATATCTCTTCCCAGATACACTTTCGTCATGTTATACTCCGGTGTTTGTCGGTATTTGAAGATACACCTTGCCCTGACCCACCAATATCAAGCCTGCACCTGGAGAAGGCAATTGTCGCTCAATATAGCCACAGGCTCTATATGCATAACAACAGCAGGGGTGAGACACCTTCTCATCTACTCTTCCAGAAGATTTACAAGACGCATGAGGGTTTTGGGTTAGTTATCTAACAAGTCTTCCCAACAAAGCAACTACAATTACTGTCGGTGTCAAGTACAAGCTTTCTGGTCGACAAGAACTTTCAACGAAGAGAAGCGAGACGAAGGGACTACGAGAAGCGGTTTGTCGGTAACGTCAACATAATGAGGGTCGGCGTCAACATCCACCACGATTAAGAGTGCACTGGACTATCGCATCCTTGACTTGCGCGAAAAAGGATGGAATTTCCGTGAGGAATATCAGGCGACTCCGGACTCCCTGCAAAAATAATAACAATGGAAATGAACAATTTCAAACCAACGTGGATGGTAGGAACAGGAGAGTCGAGAAGGACGAAGCATTCTCGGGTCCGATCGATCATACTATATGATACTGAGCGCCTCGTCGTCAAGGGACGTCATCCAGAAGTGGATCAAGAACCCCCCTCCCCATCGATACAACACAACATCCTCGTGCGCCATCAAAGGTTTCATCATCTTCAGGCAGAGGCCCTGTGAGGAGCCTGCCACCATCATCCAGTCAAGCTGAGATCCCTTCCACGGAACATCGACACGCTTCCGGGTTGCAACAAGGGAATCTCTTGTCTCTAGAATGGTTCAGCGACACCTGCGGATCACTTGCCTAGGAGAAAAGATGAAGCACCATGCTTTAAATCGCTCTGCATGGATGGTCGAGAATACTCTGATGGAGATGTAGCCCTCAAGCACACTCGACAGCATCAGACACAATGCAGCCCTTGAAGCCCAAGGACGTGACCGTCAGATTAAGCTGCACCTGACTGCGGCTAGTCTCACTTATTTCTCAGTCCCTGATTTGGATGTCGAACAATGGGTGACGGGCAATGACGAGGCTAGACATCCTAATGGAGCCTGTGTTCAATCGGACATCTTTAGTCTTACCGCTGTCTTATCGCAGAGGCTTATTTCGGTGGCGTGTCTGCTCTTTACTTCCTTTCGTCAGATGACTCTTCAAATACCTTGTCAGTTGCGTGCAGCACGAATGGTAATAGCCCAGAGCAAAAGTCACTCCTTCGCAGTATTTCAATGCAGTCCTAGGCTGACACAGATAGCCTAGCCAAAGTGTTATCTCTGATTCAGGAGGCATGTTTCGAAGGAGATGGCCTTTATAACGACGACATACGATCAGCTGGCTACGCTACAGGAGCTGAACGCTGGGGGTACCCTCTTAACAGCCCAGAGCCACTGCCGATTGGGCTTCTTGTCGATTCTGAACTACACAGAAAGCAATGGGCTCGCAAAGTTAGTCTGGTACAGCCGAAGGGGAATGGGGAGACGTCTCCTGTGATGGTAGGGGAGCATGTCTACCCTCCAAGACGACTCCGAGGAGAAAGATGCTGAGACAGGTCTATTTCACGATCGGATAGCACCTCGGTCATCGTCTCGACGACACGTCAGAGAATACCAGCCAAACAGTCGCTCATCGCCAAGTCATGGGTCCCAGAAACCCCGTCGACACACCGGGGAAGAAGACTCCGGAGAAGACGACGCGACTGCGCTCCAAGGAGGTATCAGAATCGATCTCATGGGACTTGTGAATGAGCAAGCCAGGGCGGGCGGGACTGACCCTACACGACGAAGCAAGAAATGTACGACTACCAAAGTCTGGACAAGCTTGAATCCATCCGAAGACACAGAAGAAGCAGTAGAAGTGATGACTTGAGCGCTCCTTGAAGTCCGAGTCAGCTACGAAAACAGAAGAAGAAGGATGCTATGACCCCCCGAAGAAGACTCTGGAGAAGACGATCTTTCAGACGAAGATTCTGAATGACACCTTCCAAGTTTTGACTTTAGGAGACCTTGAGCGTGATGTCTTATCAGGCGAGTACATCCGAGTTCCTGCCAATTGGTGCCTGTCAACAGAATGGTTACCTTCCCGTACCTTCTCTGCCTTCCTGCCTCTCAAACTTATCATTTACATTTCACAACTTCACTGTTATTCTACAATTATATCTCTACAATGGACCAACGTCAAGATCGAGGTAAGCATCCTCACAGTTTTCCTCATAATTATAGCTAACACATCTCAGCCGGTTCTTCTTCCGTCCCAGATTGGTTCCCACCAAAAAGACATCGCAGTCGACACATAGAGCTGCCCATAATCAGAGCATGCCTAGCAATACGAATAGAAGTGACCGGGAATCGACTGCGCGAAATTTGGTTTCGCCTGCGCCTGCACTTATCCGACACGGAACGAAAATTGCTAGTCGAGGAGCAATTCACTCTTGAGGAGAAAGTAAACAGACTTACTAGCGAAATGCTAGTGATCGATGACTTTCTGAAAGAAGTGTAAGGAGTTCCGAGGTTTCACAGAATGATGATTAATTTCGACTGTAGGGCAGAAGGCGATTGGAATTGGGAGGATTTTACGGAGGATATGATCATGCGACGGATCCAACAAAAAAGAGAGCTACTAGAGGAGCGACGGAGGGAATTTGAGTATACTTATAGTATTGGGGCTGTAAGGTGGCCGCGGTAACCCTTTTGTCACTCGCCGTACAACGGGTCAGACGTCAGGTATCAGAACATAAATCAGCAGGGTTAATGGGGCAGCGTTTGCAAACATGTTGGCTAGTCTAGATGTTAGAATTTTCTCTCATGAAGATCAGCGTTTATTTTGATGATCCTCGAAATGTCCTTGAGGCCAATTGATGAAAATGTTCAAACTTGACTGTCTCTAGGGTATTCATATCCACCGGCAGTCGTTGCCCCATACCACGCTAAGATCTCGCATGTCCTTGGCAAACGCTTACATTTCTTCATCGACGATCTGCCTTTCCAGGGTCCATGACAGTCTAGACCAATCCTCCAGCCTCTCCAATCGTCAAGCATATCTCGATCACGCCTCTCCCGGGTTCCCTAGTCGTGATGTCATGAATCTAACCTCATTCAGAACACAACAAAGGCAGCATCATCCATCGAAGACTTGACAATCCCGATAAACCAATCATCGAAGTTATAATAGTCATCGCCCATCGCCGACCATGATCGGGCACATCTTCTCTGAGAGCGGGCAGTACGGTGTTCACAGCGTCATAGAAAGACCCTGACCAGTCAAACGAGGCCAAGGCATGCATGGCAATATGCAGACGGGACAGTATAAAAGGAATACAGTCCTGGACCAAGCTACCTCAGCAACGACCTAGTTAACCACGATAACTTCATCAAAATGGCACCATCAGCTACAGACACATCCTTCGCGGCTCACGTAGCCTCCCAATTCCAATCCTACGAAGAAGATCGCCAAGCGACCTCCAAAGAAACTCTCTACACCACCAGCAATGGCGTTCCCATGCCGCATCCCTACGAGACTCAACGATGCGGCGAAAACGGACCTCTTCTACTTCAAGATTTTCATTTAATTGATCTTCTTTCTCATTTTGATCGCGAGCGTATTCCTGAGCGAGTTGTTCATGCCAAGGGTAGCGGCGCTCATGGCTTCTTTGAGTGTACCGACCCCATGGATGATTTGTGTCTTGCGGATATCTTTGGGACTAAGGGAAAGAAATGTCCTGTTTCTATGAGGTTTTCTACTGTTGGAGGTGAATCCGGATCACATGATATGGCTAGAGACCCTCGTGGTTTCTCTGTGAAGATGCGGACTGAGGAGGGGGTGAGTGCTCACTTTGGGTGGTGATAACCTCAACACCAAAACTCATCATCACAACACCAAAACACCATGAAAATGATGCTAATAAAGCCGTCAGAATCTAGATTGGGTATTCAATAATACCCCTGTGTTCTTTTTGAGAGATCCTGCGAAGTTCCCTCACTTTATTCACACTCAAAAGCGCGATCCTAGTGAGTCAACACCACAACACCACAAGATATCGCAATAACTAACAATAAAGGCACTCATCTGACCCATGCCGATGACTCTTTTGCTTTCTGGGATTACCTTTCTCAAAACCCGGAGTCGATTCATCAAGTCATGATTTTGATGGGCGACCGTGGAATTCCTAAGGTGAGTGGTCTCTAAAGGATAACAAAACTACAGACTGATAAATCTAGGGATATCGCTTCATGCATGGATATAGCGGACATACCTTTAAGCTCGTTAACAAAAACGGCGATTGGGTGTACTGCCAGATTCACATGAAGTCTATGCAAGGGATTGACTTTGTGACTCAGGAGGACTCAGCCGAGTACTCACCCGATTTCTCCCAGAAGGATCTTTACGAGGCAATCCAGAATGGGGACTACCCCAAGTGGACTTTTGAAGTTCAGACAATGACCCCCAAGGAGGCTGAAGAGTTGTGGGAGAAGCAGAAGATTAACATCTTTGACTTGACCCATGTCTGGCCCCAGAAGCAGTTCCCCCGTCGAAAGGTTGGAGAGTTTACTCTTAACGAGAACGCCATTAACTATTTCGCCGAGGTTGAGCAAATCGCTTTCAATCCTGCTCACTTGGTCCCTGGTATCGAGCCTTCTGCAGACCCTGTTCTTCAGTCGAGGCTGTTCTCTTACCCTGATACACACCGCCACCGCATCGGAGCGAACTACCAACAACTTCCTGTCAATGCCAACCGAACAGGATACAAGTTTGGTAACTTCCAGCGTGATGGCCAGATGGCGTTCTACAACCAGGGTGCTCGACCCAACTATCTGTCATCTATTGATCCTATCCAGTTCCGTAACAGAACTGTCGACTTGGACAAGACACACGGTCACTTCACCGGCGAAGCAATCACATTCCTCACCGCAATCCGCCCAGAGGACTTCAATGCCCCTCGAGCCCTGTGGAAGAACGTCTTCGACGACGCCGCCCGCGAGCGCTTCATCAACAACGTCACAGGCAAGATGAAGCTCTGCAAGCAAGAGGAGCCCCTCAAGCGACAAATCGCCATCTTCCGCGAGGTTGATCCCGAGATTGCTGAACGACTTGAGAAGTCAGTTGGTATCAAGGGATACGATGGAATTAAGGACATGAAGTTTAACGGATGTCATAATGCTATGAATGGAGAGATGAAGCTTGCGAATGATATTATTGCGAATAAGGGAAAGAGTGCTACCGCCAGGAATGGAGCGCCTGCGAAGGGGTGTCACTCGAGATTGGAGACGAATGGAAGTAATGGAACAAACGGATCGAATGGACATTAAGTAGGAGATTTAAGAACAAGTTGGAACACGACTAGCTTAGCAAAGTATCTTAATGCAAACACGCTGTATTCATCAAGCCCTTTCTATTTCATACCCTTGCGCTACCTACATCGAGCGTTCTTTAACGACAGCTGACTTAGCTATCAAATCTGCTAGGTTTCTTCTCTCTTTGTTCAGTGGCAGTTAACGTGTTTCCATCTCGCAGCAGGTATCCGGGTATCAGAAGAATTGACCGTGAGAATCATAAGAGACGAAATAGTTTGGTCACTTTATTCCTATTCAGACTATCGCTTAGGCTACTTTATTATGATAACATAAGCCTTAGAGGTCAGACGAGATGAGATACCTTCTTTCACTTTACCTTGATAGAATTCATTAACTATCTCATCCGTAATGGCCTCAGTGATGTCTAGAAAATGGGTTCCTCTTAGGTCCAGCACAATTGAGAGGAGTATCCTTCCATTAGACCTGGTCTTCGTCCTTCACACCAGAGCCAGGCTTGTGTTCGACAATGTTGGAAAGAGGCTTGTTATCATCGAGGTTTGTTCCGATAGTGTCTCTGGAGTTGCCGCTTTGATTTGCTTCGGTTCGCTGGGATACGGTACGTTGAGAAGAAAGCTGCGAATCTCCGGTCTTCTCAGGTAACGATTGACTAGGCTTCTCCATACCCATCCCTCCAGCACTAGTACATGCGTTAGCCAGCGTTTTATATTCTTTGGTCAGCCACTCTTACCTTTTCGCTTTGCCCTGTTGATCATTGCTAGCCTGGTCTTGACGTGCCTTGTCGAGAAGTGTCATAGCATCACGAAACCCTCGAAAGATGTCGTTTCCCTCGGCCTCCGTCAGATCGGTGCGCCTCCAGATTTCCTTGTACCGACGCAAGGTCTTAATACCGTGCTCAAAGGAATTATCGGAAGATGTAGAAAGAATGATGTGGCAACCGGCCTTGTGGTATCTTGAAAGGCGAGATTCTAGGAGCAATTCCACTGCCATGGCCTCCGCAGCATCGCTATCACCGGCCTCCAACAGTCTCCAAGCTCCTTTGAATCGCAGCTTGAGTGTGGCTAATATTGCGAGTTAGTCGTCAGATATCTCAAGAGGTGAGAAGATGCGACGTACCCGTGTGGCTGAGGCCTTCACCCATTTCGTCCATGATGGTGTAGATAGAGCAGATAGTAAAGGGGTGATGTTAGATTGTAGAAAGCTCCGTTGTGTGAGAGGAGAAAAAGAAGAAATAAGATCGAGGGAGAGAAGGAGCTGGTAGGTGGAGCATGCCTGATAACCCCGGGAGGTAAACTGAGCTTGCCAGTGACAACCAGTGACAACCAGCTGGCTACCGTCTTATGGCAAACTGGTCTTAGCAATGGGGTTCGTATAGAAGTCTGCAATTCGACATTGGAGGGAAACAGAAATCATGGAACTAGAACCCATTAAGTAGTTGGTATTTGGGACTGTTTTCAAGACCCTCCGTCATATAAGCATTTGATACTTCGTCCATTATACAAGCAACATAACAATCATACAGAAACATTCTTCAATACAAACAGCCACACACATCATGACCAGACCAAACCACCAGTTTTCTTCCAGTATTACCCTCCCATCCCAGTTCATTTATTGTTTCCCCTCCTCCTTCTCAGCCCTAGGAGCCTGCCAAGTACAACTCGGCGGAGCACAAGTCTCAGCACACTTGACACAAGCAAGTTCACTCTTCCGAAAGGATCCCTTGATAATCCTCTTATCATCAAACGCATATCTGGGACAATGCATCGTGGGACCGGCGTTGCGTCCAAAGAGTCGGCGCTGGTAGTCACAAGCTGAACCGAGATCATCAACGGCGTAAAACATGTCGATGTAGTGGAAGGCTTCGCCGCCGATTATGGCGCGACCGCGGGTCATTTGGGGACATTCGGGACCTTTGGCGCAGCAGCATACCATGCGTTGGAATGAGTATGTGCACATGATGGGCCGAAGGCGATGATCAGTGGTGGTTTGGTGACTGTGGTTGTGATGGCATAGAACTTGATAACACGCCACTGATATCTCTCAGATCAATAAGGGTCCTATATATGAAAATTGTCTGTCACACCCCCCGGATCCGCAACCCCCAAAGGGTATAATGTTTGCCTTGACCCGTCGTACCATTCGTATGCAACGAGCCGTCAACCAAGCTACGGGGGTTTCGCTGGAGGGGCAAACATGGCCTTGGGTTCTTCGAGATAGACGAGACGGGTGAGTATCGCGAGTGCGACTAACACATGGAAGATAACACAATTTGTGTGCACTGTTTGTGATAGTCTGGTAGAAGAAGCTGAAGCTACCATGTCAGGCAAACACCATACCAGTCGCTGGATTAAGTCTGGTGATGATTGATGAGTTTGTTGTCTGGTCAGATTTGCGACTTTAGCATTAATAAAAGAACTAGACTAGATAAACACTGCAAGTTACATAATCTAAATACCTGAGTAGAATTATGTGTATTCATTGTCATGATGGTGTTGAAGAGTGGGTATGTGGGATGGCTGCCTAGACTGAGATGGTCATAGCACACCAACAACATATATCAATCCCCATCACCCCCATCAATCGTGATTATCCCGACTGTCTTTCTCTAACATCAAACTCTGACTCTTCGGTTCGACATTGCCTCCTACAGCAGTTCCAATCTCAACAATGGTACGCAGAAAGGGTGAATCGAAATATGCAAACCACCAAGTTCCCTTCAAAGACCACGCTGGCAACCCAGCCATCATGTCATGGCACGGTCTAAAGACTCAACGTCTACCAACACTATGCGTTTGGGTAATCTACATGGTCAACTCCGAGATCCCTCAAGACTTTGATGCTCCAAATTTCCAGGACACTTTTGACCATGATAGCGATCCTTATCTTGGCCAACGCTTTAGATTCGAATTCTTCTTCCTACCCAACGCCACACCAGAGGAATGCGTCGCACATTATCGCAAGGAGATCGCCTCAAGAGGTACCGTCTGGCGTCAGATTCGTCAGGTGAGGGAGGCTACCAAGGACATTCGAAGAGAAAGGAGGATGAAGTCTGTAAGAGAAAGGAAGGCTATGAAGGAGGAGCAAGAGAGGATGAGAGAGGCAGATCCAGACATTGATTTCAACGGGGATGAGGTTCTCACCGATTATACCTCTGATGGCTACGATTCACCCGAAACATCACTCTATGATGAAGAGGATGAAGAGCCTCGGCCTACTCACCCCAATGACCAAAACCTCCCCGGTCTACCATGGCTCAAGACCAAGGAACTTCAAGGCTATCGTCAATATTTCTTCATGTGTACAGATGAAGAGGTCAAATGGGGTCCTGCACCTCCTAACCACAACGAACAGGCTCTCAATCTGCGTGTTGTAGACTTTGATCCTGTACCTTTGGAACTTGAGGAAGAAGAGGTCAAAAGGTGGGATCCGATGGACGAGCCTATTCGGGTCAGACAGGATCCTGAGCTTTGGTATATCTGCTGGAAGTATAGCAGATGTCGGGATTATTGGGCGATGCAGGCTATGGAGGCTATGGAGGCTGAGGAGCTTGGTTGGGAGACTTGGTGATACGGACGTCTTGAAGTAAAAGACATAGCGATGGGTGCTATATCCAGTGACTACAAGCGTACTATCCCATCTGGTCTACACCACAACCATCTGTTGGGAAATATTCGAAGCTTACTCTAGCACAACGTTGAAGGCGGAGTACAGGAGCTCGAGTCCAGTATCTTGGGCTATACTACCATCACAGCAAATACAATTTTTTTATCCCAAATATTACAACAATCCCCCTACTCAAATCTAATCCATCTGATCAACAGGCGGCGTAGCGTCCCCATACCCCCCAGCAGGCTTCCCCTCAACCTCCTTATCCTTCGCCCCAACATCAACCCTCCACCCAAAAGCATCCTCGGCCCGTCCAAGCTGAATATCCTTCAAATGCTTAAGCAACTTCTCAAACAAGGGACCAGGCTCCTCATTCCCATCCTGAATATACGTCGCAACCTCCTCCTTACCACCAATCCGTCTCGTAATAGACCGAATAGGCACAAGCGCAGCTGCAGTACCCGCTGCAAAAACTTCACTAAACTCAGAAAGTTCAGAGTACTTGATCGCGCGCTTCTCAACCTTCCAGCCATAACTGCGGCCGAGTTCTTGGATACTGTCGCTCGTGACACTGTCGATAACATTCTTGCTATCAGGCACAGAAAGCGTGGTCTCACTACCATCCACTTTAACACCGATGAAACCACTCGTGCTGAACTCGTCAATCTCCTCGTGACGCACACTATCCAAGTGCAGCGTGATACCATAACCTTCATCACGCGCCTTATCACTCCATCGCAGCACAGGAGCATAGTTTCCACCCACTTTGGCATTTCCAGTGCCATTCGGCGCCGCACGATCGAAATCTTCCAAAATAAGAGCTTTCACGGGATGAGCACCGTGATAAACACCCGTAGGAATGACAAACACTGCAAAGATATACTCATCCGGCGGCGACAAGCCAAGCTGTGCACTAGATCCGTAAAGCTGAGGTCGGATATACAGCGCCGCGCCTGTCTCGTGGGGAGGAACATATTCCGCGTTCAACGCAACAGCAGCTTTAACAGCTTGTAGAAACAAATCCTCTGGGACCGGCGGCATGGAAACTACCTCTGCGGAATGCTGAAGACGTTTCGCGTTACGGTCGGGGCGGAAGATGGTGATTCCTGAATCGTTGGGGGTACGGAATGCTTTGAGGCCTTCGTAGGCTTGTTGGCCGTAATTCAAGGCTGGAGCCATGCCGTGGATGCGCATGAAGGGATCTGCGACGAAGCGAAGGGGTGTCCATTTTCCGGTGCTTCGAGAGTAAGTTGCTTCGACATGGCCGTTGACTGGATTGTCAATACACCTGGCTATCTGAAGGGCAATTGCTAAGGCTTACCTTCGCGGACTTTGAAGCCGACGTTTGACCAGTCAATTGTGTTTACGGGAGGAGGAGGAAATGCAGACATTTTGCTGATATTGCAATTGATTGTTTCAACAGGTGCTGTCTGTCAACTTATAGCATCGCGTAGTGAGCGGGATGTAAGTTTATGGACCCCGCTGACTCTAGACCCGCCGATGTCGCAATTCACCGCGGGGTTCCTTTGCATGTCATTCGTTGTCAAAGATTCAGCTGTGATGTCATGATTGGATAGCTGAATTGTAAGCGATGACAGAGGAAACAGCCATACCAAGATAGTCACGGAAAGGCTCGACCCAGACAATTGGAGATGGATTATCATTTCGTAGACGCCTATCATCGTATAACCAATCCCTTAACATCAAACACATACGGGAGTAGAGATCAAATCCTCATTGAAACCGGCATTTCTTATAAATAACAAACAAAACTCAGATGGAACTACTCTTTTGATGTCGTCTCTGACGTGACCTTTCCTTTTTACCCCTGCGCCCGCTGACCCAACGCCAACGGCACAAAATGCAATACAATAACGCAATAACCACAACACTTTACTCCTCACTCAAGTGAGGCAAGACGCTGAAGACAAGAGAGGACGCCTAAAAAGTTAGCTTAATTCCATGAATAGAGACATAGGGGGCACATACCACTGACACCCTGCGTAAGGGTGGCTGTTGCTTCGGTATTACGGTTACCAAGACTAACTGTCACGACATTCTGTACTGAACCGTCGTCTTGTAGTCTGTTGGCCCACTTAAATACCTTTTCATCCTCTCTTCCATCACCGATGACCATCAAAAAGTCAACGGCTTGCTTGTGTTCTTGAGTAGAGCTCATCTCCTCCTTGAGAGTCTCGAAAACCTTTCGGGCAGCAGTACGCTTTGTCCAGTCGATAGGTTCAACAGCGATACATCCATCAAGAGCGATAGCATGCACGCGCTGAGACTCACAGGCGTCGTTGACATGGCTGGCACAGTCTGAAGCTTGTCGTGAAGCGGTCTCATAATCCTCTGCACTCTTGTAGTGGAAGATCAAACTGCAGCGGCGCTCTTCAATCTCGGCTCCGGGGGTTCGTTCGAGGTAGTATGTCATGATGGGTCGCACAGACTCCTTCCAGTCCTTGATGTGCTCGAGATCGGCCATCTCAGTCCATGAATCATCTCCATGAGCCTTGAGGAAGCATCCATTCTCAGCAATCAGACCCAGGTTGGGAACGCGACGGAAGACACGGTCAAGTTCTTCAGGTCGGCGACCAGACATGACGTAGACAGTGTTGCGCTCGTCGAGAAGAAGATCGTTGAGGACATCAAGTGTTCGCTGAGGGCTGATGGGGATAATCTGGTTGACAGGACCCCAAGCAACAAGTGTACCTTCGTAATCAATGATGAACAGACGACGCTGAGCATTGACGTACTTGTTAGATAGAGCAGGGACAGACAGACGAGGAACTGAAGTCTGATCTCGCTTGTGCTGCTCCTCGTACACGATATCAAGACGGCCAAGGAATTGAGTAAACCAATGGGCACCAGTGTGCTTGATAACACGGCCATAAAGGTTGTTCCATCGCTGGTCCTTTTCCTCTTCACCCATCTCCAAAGCTTGCTTGATAGCATCGGCGCAAGCACGGTAATCCCAAGGGTTGACAGCAAGCTCGTTCTTGGCGAAGAGAGACGAAGTACCAGTAAACTCGGAAAGAATCAGAGAACCATGCTTCTTTTCAGGCAACAGCTTTCCGTCCTGACAGAAGAGGTACTCGTGAGAAGTCAAGTTCATACCCTCACGTTGGCTAGTAATCATGAGCGCATCAGCAATGGTCAACAAAGCAAGGTACTGAGCGTAGTCAATATCCTGCTTGAGGTAAACAACCGGCTGATATGCAAGATTGGCCCACGAAGAGTTAACTCGGGTCACAATGTCGCTAACGGTGGCCTCGAGATCACTCTTTTCGCTGGACGAAAGAGCAACTTGAATGAGAACAGTATTCTCGCGCCACTGAGGGTTCTTGTTGAGGAACAACTCATAAGACAGCAGCTTCTGGCGAACACCACGAACGTGGTCAAGCTTATCACGAGCGACAATGAGCCTCTTGCCCTTGTAGCGATCCTGCATAACTTGCAACCACTTGGCAACTTCAGGAGCATCGAGGTGCTCACGAAGACTGACAGGGTCAATACCAATAGCCAGATGGATAACATCAACAAATCGGTCCTCAAGTTGGAGACCGTCCGGTGTAGCCTCGGCGTTCAGAATGCGACTGCAAGTTTGGAGGAAATGTCGTCCGTACTCATGGATTTGGAAACCGACGAGGTTAGCACCAAGCATACCCTCCAAAAGCTCCTTTCGGACAGCCAGGCATCGGAAAACCTCGGATGAAGGGAAAGCGACGTGAAGGAAGAAACCGATCTTGGCCTCAGGAATCTTCTTGCGAACCATTCCAGGAACAAGAAGCAGATGGTAATCGTGAACCCAGACAACATCACCTCGCTTCCAGTTCTTGACAATTTGGTCGGCAAAGGCCTGGTTAACGTTGACGTAGTATTTCCAAGAGTGATCCTCGTATGCCTTGCTCTTGGGGTTATCGGGGATTTGGTAGTGGAAGACGGGCCAGAGGATATGCTTGCAGAAGTGGGCGTAGTGTCCGTCGAAATCCTTGTCAGAGCAGAACACGGTCAACATGTTGTGTTCAGTAGCCAAAACATCCTCAATGTCTTGCTTTTGCGCGGTACCCTCAAGAGCATCAGTAGGCATGCCAAGAGTACCAACCCATGTAATCTCATCAATCTTGCCATCACGAGCAGCGGCATCAGCAGCATTGCGAAGACCACCGTTACCCTGATCAGCATTCACGACCATCCAACCGGCAGAAGCAAAGACTCGGTCATGGCTGTCGCTTCGAACAAGAGATCTAGGTTGCAAAACACCCTGACGTCCTAGTTCTCGGGCCTTTTGCATAGTACGGTTGTTCTCGGACAATGACGCGGGAGGAGGAGGAGAGCTGGCTCGCGACTTGGGCTGGTTGGCTCGACTACCCCAAGGCTTTCCACCACCAGCATTAGAGCCGGGTCTTCCTTGAGGGAAAGGTATTCTGATTCCATCTTCGTTCGCAAACAGACTTTGATCAACCTCTTCGGTCGGTGTTCGGGGAGGTGTAATATCCTCTTTCTGGAAAAGACTCGGTTGACGGTTAAGAGGCGCAGGTCGTCCACCAGCGGGAGCAGCAGGCTTGGGAGGGAGGGGAGCAGTTTTGGGAGCTGAAGCTCCAGACAATGAAGCTCGAGTGTCGCCTCCGAGGTTAATGTTTGAGGAACCAGACAATGAAGTTCGGCCGGGATCGACGCCGGGAGGAGGAGTACCAGGGAGGGTAAAATGTATGGTTTTTGGAAGGAAACTATCGTCATGTTAGCTTTCGTCATTCTCGCTAAGGTGGGCTCATGGAGGGGCACGAGCGGGGGAAGAAACATACAGAGAACACACAAAGACCGTCATTTTGGCGGTAATTTATGAGTTATTGGTGTATGTGGTCGATTGTATTTCGATTGTATTGAAACTCGAGTTCAACGAGCTGGATTGATGATACTATTGAGTAATCTCGTATGACGACTTCATGTAGATGTAAAGCTGAAAATGAAAGAGTAAACGGAAAGGCGTCGGTTTTTGTTGAGAGAAGTAGCTTGTCGCAGGCAAAACGCCTCTTTGTCGCAGATGCGCTCAGATAATCGACGAAAGTGGCGAATAGTACCGCAAAGGGAAGATTGCGCGCAGCAAAGAAAAGGTGTTTTTGCAAGGAAAACACTCGAGGATAAATAATTGCAACGAGAAAATCTCCGAGTCGTGAGATTCGTCAGGTGGTTTGAGTTTAAAGCTTGGATAGCTCCGAGATTCAAGCTCTCTTATGGGGACCCAGGCAATTAAAGGTTTTTTTTTGTCAATTGCAGACAAAAAAAAGAGAGGTATTTTCCGAAAGGGGATGCAGACTGGAACCTATAAAAGAGGCCTGTCGGGTCTGGGTCGTGATTATATGTATGGGATGCAATGGATAAATGTATGGAAGTGGAGGACCAAGCAAAGCACTCACACTGACGTAATGCTTGTTTGAACGTGGTGAAATGATAGACAGACAAGGGCAGTTCAGTTTAGTTTGAGCCTCAACGGTTGGTACCTGATAACATAGAAGTAGAGTCAAGTGGAGAGAAGAACAATTGGTCTGATAAAGGGCCGATGAGTGGTCTATTGCAGAAACAAGAAGTCAACAGAAAAAAACACATACACGAGATCAGACGTGACGTAGTTTAGCAGAAAAGAAATCGGGATCAGTTGTTGAGGATCTCGAGACAGGAGAGTTTGGTCCGTGATGACCCAGTAGTCAGTGTAGGTCAGTCAAGAAATTGATGCATCAGTATCTTGCAGTACCAATGGGATGCTACAGAAACATACAGAAATAGACAGTAGAGGATACTCGGTTAATTAGAACATAACCTTATTCTTGTTTCTTAAGTCAATTCTTTACCATCTCTTCCTTATTTTCTAATCATTCTTCTCAAAAAGACATCGAAATCGAGCATGGACCGATTCAGTAACTGTTAGTGGAGTTTCAGGCCCACGATACCTAGCCTGTCAGGCGGGTAGGCTAAAGACTGGCCCCAGAATAGAAGACAATGGACAAAAAACAAGGATGATGTATGGATGATGAGAGATGGAGCATTGACAACCTACCACCAAGGCACAACATGCATCTGTTTGTATAGATCACGATGCAGAATATACACACACAGGAACATGATAACCGGCATTTTGGAGTAGACGCTGATCAATGGGGAAGGAGATTTACATCTGAGGGGAATAATAAATGCCTCCGATTGATGTGAGTGACTCTCCGATGCAGAGTTACCCCAATAACATTGACAGAAGCCAGTCAACCAGTGAAGATTGAAGAGGCCTCTCAAATCGACACGCCCTGTTTTGTCGATCATGCACTTTCAACCTGATGAGATACAACCTTGATCAGAACATCCGGGACATTTACTCCAGTCCGCGCTTGCAAGTACAAAATACCACAAGCCTCCCATCTTCTCTTCATGTTCTACTGTACCATAAACGTCGCGATTCTTGGAAGATCATGATAGCAGCCCAAGCACACCATCTTCTATCAATCATATATCGAATCCTCTACGCGAAGTGATACAAAGGCAACTCGATATCTCGTTCTCGACTCCTACCCTTGTCAATACCTGGATGCACCGGCCCGTCTACCATTACCACGCCGTCTTACACGGGCCGTTTCTACTTTCCGTGCTGAATGCTTTGAACAAAAGCCGCATGAACCACGCGATTGGAAGCGGCATGACGATAGCCGGATTGTACAGTACATGCATACCCGAGCATGATGTACCTCTGTTCAACGGCATTCCATCAAAATCCCTAGAGCTACTAATACTAACGACAAAACCGTTGATCAAAGCCGCCAAAGTTTGTTAAATTCTCTTCCAGAAATGATCATCAGGTACACTTGATGCTCTCATCGACTTAGACGCACCCCGCAGGTTCTCACCGTGGTGGATCATTCCTTGCCGTTAAAATTCAGGCGCAAAGAATTACTGTGCCTCGGGCAACGAGCATGGAATGGGAATCGTGCCTGATGAGAGCTAGGATCTTGGTTTGGGGTAAAAGAACATATCCGGTCCGTGTCACATAAGATTTGCCCAGGCGCGACACGCAGAGAATGTACCGTCAACGGAGACTGATTCAGGCCGTAAGTAACATCAGAATTATCACATGTGAATAGTAGCTATATTCACTGATAATGCTGTGATTGTCTCATCTCCAATGTTTCTCCAACTTTCCAAACCCGTCACACAGCATCCCCAGCAACAGGGTTCCATTCTTCGGCTTTCACCTGAGTCCACAGCCGGCCGGAGGACCGGGGCCCATACGGAACCGGACGGATCATTCTAAAAGAGGACATGTTCGGCGATTGAAAAGCATTCTCTTCTTGGCTAGATGAGTAGATTTTTTTTAATAACTCAATCTGATACAATCTCGAGCTTGGCCTGATAATAATATTCCCCGCATAGACTTGGGCATATCTTCAGCCCGACGCTTCCCGGGGTTTGTAAATCGTATCATCCACTCACGATCAGCGGGGTAACCTCGTGGGCAGTTTCTAGGAGACCTTTAACAATGCCGGTCCGGGCAGCATGCATGCAGACTGTAAAGGAATGACTCGAAATGTCTATACGTTCATTCGTAAAGATATTTCCAGACATTTCGACAGCGGCGCGACTTTACCCCACAACACCACTTTCTAGATATTTCCAACGTATCGTGAGCTTCATTTGTTCTACCATCTTCCTTGTCCGTGCCCCTCCCTTGTAAAAGCGAACCTATCAGCATAATGTCCCATTGTGTTGCCTGGTGGAGACAGATGCAGGTTGGATCACAGCCAGGTCTAGAGCCAACTCCCGTGCATGCATGATCTGCCTGCCAGAAGAGTGTGCTCGGAAGTCTACCGTGAGGTATCCCTCCATACCACACATATCCCTCTATGGCATTCTCAAGATAAGCACCTTTACTGCGCCCCAGACAAGTTTCAGTCACGAAAAAGAAAAACGCGCAGTGTAGGGTATCTTGACTTGACAGTAACAACACCATTTTAAAATTCTAATTTTGCCAAACCCGGACAGCCTTGTCTTTTCCACCACTGCCGACTCTCTTGCCGTCCGGTGCCCAATCCACCGCATAAACCTCATCCGCATGACCCGGCAGATCATTGGAAAGTTTGTGAGTAGCCATGGACCAGACCTTGAGTGTTGTATCCTTTGATGCTGTGACGAGAAGTCGGGAGTCTGCTGAGAAAGCGCACTGGTATACAGGAGCGACGTGTCCGCGGAGGGTGTTGATGAATTTGCCGTCCCTGGAGTTGTTAGTTGAGAAATTTGTTTGAATGAGGTTGGTATCTTACCTGGCGTTCCAGAGCTTGGTGTGGTTATCCCAGCCTGCGCTGGCAATGAGAGTCCCGTCGGGAGAGAATGTGACGTGGTTGACTTGCTTTTGATGACCCAGCATACGGTTAACTGGCTTTGTGCTTTGCGCAGGATCCCAGAGATACATGGTAAAGTCGTCACTGCAAGTAACCAAACGCTCAGCGATCCTACCCTGGAATCGGGCAGCCTTTTCGAATCTCGCCTTAGCCTTGGCTCGCTTTCCTTCTTCCGTCTCAGGCACAGGAGTATGGTCGTAGAATCCTGTCCTCAAGACGAAATCTGTGGATAGCGCAAGATGGTTCACCCAGTGGACGTGAGCTGACAAAGTGTGTACCATGGTTCCCTTCTCGGCGTTCCACACTCTGACTGTCTTATCGTGACTTCCACTGTAAATAAGACCCTCTCCTCCCCAGCGAACGCAACTAACACTGCTCTTGTGTCCAGAAAGAACATGCTCTGTCTTGCCGGAGTTGACGATCCATATGCGAATAGTGGCATCCTTGCTAGCACTGGCAAGTCGTGGTGTACCGTCTCTCCAAAGATGATAAGGTTCCCAAACCATATTTGTGATCCATTTTGAGTGTCCTGTCAAAGGGTTTCCGACAGCCTTTCCAGTATCAGGGTTCCAGAGACGAACAGTCTTGTCATAACTTCCAGTAGCAAGTCGCATACCATCGGGGGACCAAGAAACAGCCAGAACCCAACCAGAGTGGCCCGAAAGAGTGTATTTAGGAGTACCAGTCTCAGTATCCCATATGCGCGCCGTCTTATCACCAGATCCAGTTGCGAGTCTGTTACTGTTTCTAGGATTGAACTGTGCTGCGAGGATAGCTTCACCATGGCCAGGAATCTTGTGAGACATGCGCGTCACAGGCTGGACCTTGAAAACAGCCTGTGGCTCAGCGCTAAGAGTAACGGTCGTTTCGAAGGGATTCTCGATACCATGGTTACGAAGAAGCTGAAGAAGATCGGTAGGATATTGGTCCACGATGATTTCGCTATCGGGGATATGGATTCGGAATCGATACGGCAAAAACTCTTCCTTTTCCTGCAGATTATTAGCAATTATTCAAGCGCATTGGATCAAACATACCCTCGCAAGTAGCGTATTCAATAATAGCGACAAATTCTTCTCTGAAGCATCTGCAAGAGGAACTTCAATCACATCGGCCATCTGCTTTCCATCTCCATCAAGGAATCTCGCCTTGAAGGAGCCAGCAGGCCCAGTAGCAAACGTCGTAACATCCTGCTGGGTCGACGTAATCTCGAGATTCTCTCTCTTCTGTCGCTTGGACGGGGGAGGTACAATTGTCGCCATCGTGAATATTGTCGTGCTGTACTTTCACAGTGGAAATTCAGAGCGGGATAGTGGGGCAATTGGCAAAATCTAGAAAATTTTGGCGGTGAGAAGCTGCAGCCAAATCTTATCTTGGAGCAGCAGAATTGAGTGGCGTTGACAAAATAATTTAGTCTTGCGTTAGAAGAATTGGCTGCTGAAAGCATAGAGACGAAATGGTTTAGTTACCTTACTTGAACCTGACCTAGCACTTAGGCTACCTTGTTTTAGAGCCACCCAGGACAATTCTGTCACCCACTTGACTCTGCAGCTTGAATGGTTATACTTTTGCACAGGTCTCTTGATGCTTGACATTCTATCTTGCTAACAGATTGTTCCATACCCTTGTTTCCGTTAGAGTCGTGTTGAACTCAAAACACCTAAAATACAATTCCTAGCGCCATTTCCTTATAACGCCATGACATTCCTCAGAGTAGCAATATTTACCATGTTCTTCCTTCATACTCCATACTCCCTATCCTTCTTTTTCGGTTTGCGAAACCTCTTACTCATCAGTTAATAACAGAAAAGACTTGGGTACAGGCAAGTTTGGAGTCTCTGGCTCCTGATCACCCTGTGATAGTCCTCCGCGCATCCTTTTAAGGCGTCTGGCCCAGACATTGATGTCGGCTGCGCCCTGCGGGGAAGATCTAATATGCTCCTAGCCACCCTGTGATGGTCGTCCGCGCATCCTCTTAGGGGGGCCGGCGTAATGCTGGAACTGCGGCATATCCATATTTGGCACAGGAATTGGTGTCGGTTGCGAATTTTGCGGAAGATACAGTTGTGTCTGCAGCATCATCTGATTTTGTGCCTGAGCCTGTGCCTGGGCTTGAGCATGGGCTTGCGCTTGAGCTTGCGCTTGAGCTTGTGATTGAGCTTGTGGTTGAACGTGAGGTTGAACTTGAGGCGTCTGTGGTAGAGGTTGTTGCTGAATATGGTGCATTTGCTGCTGTTGCTGGTTCTGCTGATTCTGCTCAACCTGTTGGCGACGCTGTCTAGCTCGTTGCTTTACCGAATTTTGTCTCTTGGTCTCTTCGATCTGCCGATGTCGCTTGTCTTGGGCTTCTTGGCGCTTTTGTCTCTGCAAATCCTCATTCTGGACGGCATAAATGGCGGCGATGCGAAGTTGAAGTGTTGACAAGGTATTCACCCGATCTGGGTGTGACATCTTACGGTATTCGGTCTTGAATTGATGAAAGGTATCGCCAGTCAAGCGGAGGACTGCCTCGGAGACACCTGCAACCCTAATAGCAGCTGAAGTCTCAACATCAGGTGCAGGTCCATCATCTCCCCATGGAGTCAAAAGTGGTGTGCCATCCGCATCCAAGCTTTGATCAGCTTCAAGATCCTCGACAATATTGGTCTCGTCTTCGCTTCCGGGTTCGGGGGTCGGTGGTTCAGGAGTGCCTGGTTCGTGATTGTGTTGGTCGCAGGTAATGGTAAGAACCCATCCACCCATAGTCTTTCGATGAACAGCCTTTGCTTTCCAAGGACAATCGGTCTTCTTGGTAGTTGTCTTGTGTTTGGTCGCCATACAGCGATACGGCCGGCCGCCTCGATCGCAAACGAGATCGCATCGTACTATGTCGTTTCCTGGGATGTCTGCACCGCCCACCTTTCCTCGGTGGGATCTAGCTTTGACAATTTTGTAACCCTCCTTTTCCATGCGGTCGCTGAGTTCCTTGAAAAGTTCCTCATAGCTGTTGAAGATCCCCGAATGGGGTACTGTGACTGCCTCAAGGATGCCGAACATGATATTATATATGAGTTCGACGCGATCAACGCGTTCGGATCTCAACGATGTGTGGATTTGGGCGTTAACCGGTGTCAGATGTGAGCCGCGCAATCGCGGGGAGGTGAGGAATTTCCTTCGGTTAAATGTCGGTGGTGACAGCTGCTTGTACCTGCCAGTTGGGAAATGACTGCGGGTGGGACTGCCAAAATAGAGTGCTAGTCTAAGCAAGCCTAAGATGGCCGAATTATTACGTCTCTTATGCTTTCCGCTGTCGTTTCTGATACCCTGACAGCTGCTGACAAGCAGGCAGCTGGAAAGGATGAGTTCGATGAAGCAACTTGTGAAAAATAAAATGGATATCTGAATTGAAATCCAAGTTAAGAAATAAAGACTACTGGTGATCAGATCTGTCATTGGGAGGTTGACGAAACGGTGCATGGTTTGACCTTCTAAACCTCCATACCGGTGATCATCAGTGAAGTACGTTCGAAGTCTGCATCTACAAAAATTTCTCAGCGTTAAATACCAGAGACTTTAAACTTTTATACCCTAAAACGTTAATACCGGCTTGGTTGGTTTAGAAATTACATTTTTGTGATTTGTGGTGCTGAGAGTCATATTGATTTGTTACAATCTAAAGTTTGAATTGCTGTAAGGGGAGCAAGACTCATGAAAGTAAAACTTTGACTCCTCATCTTAGAAACTTGGACACGTTGATGTGTTTCAAGGATTCTTTTATTGCAGCATTTGCTTCAGTTTGGACTCTGCTTCTGGCATGGTTTTCGTGTTGGGGGTTCCTTCCTTCAATCCACGCAGCATGAAGTTCGGACAATGAGTTGGGAAGGAACCCACTGCCATCACAATGCTCATCACTGCCTGGGAGGGAGCTCATCGCTGCGTTCGAAATGCTTCAAGTTTCTCTTCTTCCACAATCATCAATCCAAATTGGATTGGCGATGGTAGAATACGGTCCTCTTGCTACACTCGTGTCAAACACTACCCTACACCTCAGCAGAGTGAACGAATGTCAACATGTCTCGCTCGATCCCACCTCGAACTTCCAGTCGATCCTCGTCAAGCTATTTCCAGGGAAACAGTAGCCTAGAATATCCTGGAAACCCCGCGACACCAAGTGGCTATCACAGCAGGAGACCACAAGTCAGTCACAGTGAATACTCGGGCTATTCTCCATCTGTAACAACCATCTCGAGACCCCCGACTGCACGTCCGCCGTCCAGGCCAGGAACATCTTCCGGAAGAAGGTCACGCAACACAGGAGTATCCTCAATTTTGGGACAAAGTGAGGCACACGATGTTGTTTGTGCTGTTAGTGAGTCTCGAGGAGTTGCCCCTTCAGTGGGAATAGCCTTTGTCAATGTTACTATCGGTGAGGTTATCATCACTCAGATTTGTGACAACAAATCCTACAGGAAGACGGTTCATCAGATTCAGTTGTCTTCCCCTACTCGTGTACTCTTCATGTCAACAGCTTGTCCCCCAAATAATCCAAGTACACTGTTTTCTCTGGTACAAAACCTCGTTTCTGATACTCAAATCGATGCAATGGAACGTTCTGCATGGTCCGAGTCAGAAGGAATCGAGCATATTCACAATCTAGCATTCAAAGGTGACATTGAGCCATTGAAGGTGGCCACACAGGGCAAATTCTATGCCATCAGTTCTTTCGCAGCAGTAAGTGTGTCTGTTGAGCGCGCATCACGGAACTAACAGCGTCTAGGCTATGAAGTACATCCATCAAAAGTTCAACATCAACTTTGTGCGACACTCGCTTCGAATCCAGTATCGACCCTCTGAAGATACCATGTTGATTGATATCTCGGCAATTCAATCACTCGAAATCATGCAGAACCTACGCAACTCAAAGTCCAAAGACTCGCTGTTCGGTTTGTTGAACCATACGTCAACACCCATGGGCTCTAGACTACTTCGAAGCAATATCCTTCAACCACCAACCAATGCTCACAAGTTCATTCTCACCCGCTATGATGCACTCGAAGAGTTGACGACCAACGAGGAGATGTTTCTGGAGATTCGAAAGGGTATGTCTATCGGATCGGTAATGATAAAACTAACACAGACAGCCCTCAGGCTCTTCCTCGACATAGAGAAAGTTTTGACAAAGGTATGATTGCTGATTGCACTGCGGATTCGTACTGAACGCAACAGTTGATTATCGTACCCACAAACGCCAATGTCCAAAAAGTTGAAGAACAAATCAACCAAATTTTGATGATCAAAAGCTTCCTCGAAGCAATCCCAGAACTCTACACTGCATTGGGACCTGCGATGTCTGATCTACTTGTCAAGATTCGAGGATGTTGTTGTCCTGAGTCCATAGGACATACCCTCAGCAGGATCCGACAAATCATTGAAGCAGATGTCACTTATATGAAGTCTGCACTGGACCTACGCAATCAGAGAACCTTTGCAGTCAAAGCTGGCATAAACGGGATGCTTGATGTCGCGCGTCAGACATATAAAGAGCTTACTGAAGAAATCCACTTGCATCTTGACGATCTGAATGGTAGGTCTGCATATGAATCTTCAATTCTGGGCTAACAGCTGTCAGAAAACTTGAAGCTTGGTGCTACTCTCCGATATGACAATGGTCGCAAGTATTGGCTACGTCTACAGGCCGCCGATTACGAAGATCAACCTCTTCCAGATGTCTTGATTAACGTGGTACAAAAGAAGGACAAGATTGAATGTCAAACCCTTGACTTGGTGAAGCTAAATCTCAGACTTCACGATACCTCCAGCGAGGTTGTCCTTCGAAGTGACTGTGTTATACAGGAACTGATGAAGGAACTACAAGATGATGTGCCACACTTGTTTCGGGTCTGCGAGTCAATTGCACTGGTTGACATGATCGCATCTTTTGCGCAGCTAGCTACCACCAGGGATTATGTGAGGCCCGACGTCAGCAGCACACTGGCGTTGAAAGGTGCTCGACATCCAGTTCTTGACAAGGTTAGTCGGACCCATCGACATTGGCTTTGACTGACCTATTAGAATATGAATGGCGGCTTTGTACCAAACGATTATTATTCCACAGAGCAGTATTGCTTCCATATTGTGACTGGCTGTAACATGAGTGGAAAGAGTACCTATATCCGAGCGGTCGCATTGCTTCAAATCATGGCCCAAGTCGGCTCTTATGTGCCCGCAGAATATGCTGCTTTTCCTATCATTCAAAACATCTTTGCTCCTGTTTCTCTCGACGACAGAATTGAGAGTAACCTTTCCACCTTTTCTGTTGAGATGCGTGAGATGGCCTTCATTCTCAGAAACATTGATGACAAGAGTCTGGCAATAATCGATGAGTTGGGCCGAGCCACAAGTAATCGGGATGGACTGGCTATTGCGATTGCAATGTCTGAAGCCTTGATCCAAAGCAGAGCATCTGTCTGGTTTGCGACTCACTTTATCGACTTGACCAAGGTCCTTGTGGATCGACCTGGAGTTCTCAATCTACATCTTGCAGCAACTAGTTCTACGACCCGGGAAGGACTTCCACATATCACAATGCTTTACAAAGCCACTTCAGGTGCCATCACAGGCGAAGAACATTACGGCATTAATCTGGCTCGAGCGATTGGACTCCCTCAAAGCTTTATTGACAAAGCAGAAGAGATAGCAAATGACATCCGAACGAAACGAGAAGCGAGCAAACGTAGCTCTGAATCATCTAGACTTATCGCCAGACGAAAGCTCATCCTAAATCTTCAGGATGCCTTGAAACAAGCCAAAGAGTCGGGCAACAAGGAAACTCTACCAGGGTATCTGAGGCGATTGCAGGAGGAATTCGTTTCTCGTATGTCGGAGCTGGACAACCTGTAAGGGAACTGTGGTTTGCAGGGTGCATGGTGCGTACGAAAAGCTTTGACTGTATTAATATCCGGGATTATACACCCGGACGCTTGTAATCTAATTCTCGAACTCGTTTCCAAACTTCTCTCACTGTTCGATCTTGTGTTTGACGACCGGTTTCTGTTTCTGATGGACCTGCAGGTCTGATTGAGTCAGTATGAATCATGTCTTTTGAGGAATTGCTTACCGTATGGCTAGGTATAGTCGACCACCAAGATGCGCTCTTGTTATATCGGCAGTTTCGGGATCGCTGGGAGGGTTGGCAGTTGTGACCAGACCACCAGCTTCTTCAAGAATGGCGAAACCAGCGGCGACGTCCCTGTTGATGTTAGCATCATGCCCCGAAAGCCTCGAGATTGCGACGTACCATTCCCAACAACCACCTTCCCACCAGATATCCAAGGATCCCATGGCTGTATAAGCCAAATCCAAGGTCGCACTATAACTGTCAGCGATCACACCGTCGGCGCATTGAGGACCCGACCACATACCTTCCCAAGCTTCGAACACCATGAACCATTCCACCCTTTCCTCCTCGTCCACTCCTCTCTGTAGCCAGAGTGACGAATGACTCGACCTTTCGCGACAGGTTACCATCTGGGATATCTCTTCGGTCCTTGCCCCACTCGCATGAGAATGTGCATCCGCTCGGGGCGTTGGCGGGCATTGGAGGGATCGGGTTTCGAATCAGCGGTAGTCGTTGGGTCTCATTCAACCATGCACCTTGACCTGTGCATGATGAGAAAAACTGGCGAAGGAATGGAGCGTTGATGACTCCAATAACCGGAATACCCTTGACAACAAGAGCGATTGATACACAAAACATGGGAAAGAGATGTGTAAAATTGACAGTTCCATCGAGAGGATCGACTACCCATGTTGGTTTATCGTCGACAAGGTAATCTCGCGATGCGCCGGCAGAGTATGACTCTTCTCCAAGGAATCTAAAAGGTCAGCGCGACGAGTCACTGCGATAACAGATACCAAACCTACCCATGATCAGGATATTTACTGAGGACCGTTGTACGAATAAAGTTCTCGACATCTAATACTTAGCAACATTCAAACAAGAAGCGAAGAACTAACCGTTATCAGTCTTGGTTACCAGGTCTACCGAGTTTTCCTTCTCAACATATGATACGGTACTGGAAGAAGCTCCATTCCCATCAATGCGGCGCTGGGCTGCAGCCATGAGCATATCTCCCGCATCCTTGCCCAATTGCACGGCAAAAGCATAAATCTCGGTCAACTCTTGGCTATCCATGTTTACGATCGTTTTTCCAGAACAACAATGGATAAATTTAGGGAATACTGATGGATAAAGTCAACAGAAGATCCAGATCTGTTTTATTTAGTGAAAGCCGTCTTGAACCGTCCCCCAGATTTGTTCCGCACTACGGGATCAGCTGCGCCGTGGGGTAGCAGATCGATGGCGGGGACTGGGGATGAAGCTTTAACCGGGCTTGCGGGGTGGTTTGGGTAAGCTTGGGGTATGGTTCGTGGGTGCCGATTATGCACGACATGACGGAATTAGACTTTTGCGGAGTGGTTCATAAGTATTGATGTTGATGGCTGCAGTACTCTGTATACAGCAAACATTATACTGCAATCATCAATCATCATGTCTCGTCGTCTACTCCTCATCAACGGTCCCAATCTCAATCTTTTGGGTACAAGAGAACCTCAACTCTACGGCTCAACAACCCTCCAAGACGTCCAAAACGATGCAGCAGCACAAGCATCAAACCTCTCAGCCACACTACAATCTTTCCAGGCCAATTCGGAGGGCGCGATAGTGGACCGCATTCACGAAGCGAGAGGCAATGTCGATGCGATTATCATCAACGCGGGCGCGTACACACATACCAGCGTCGCTATAAGAGATGCACTCGTTGGAGTTGACATTCCATTTGTGGAAGTTCATATCACGAATGTTCATGCTAGGGAGGCTTTTAGACATCATAGTTATTTGTGTGATAAGGCGGAGGCTGTTATTTGTGGACTGGGGGTCTTTGGGTATACTGCTGCTATTGAGTATGCCGTTAAGCATTTGAAGTTGAGGACGAAGCTATAATTGGGATAACATGGTACACAAGAAGTTCATCCAATGATCAAAGAATTCTTCATGATATAAAATCAGATGGTCAATAAAAGAACGATTTATGGTATTATGCTAGAAAGGGTATTACAGCATCGCTTGCAATCTCGGTGTCTCCTCAGTCCTCAATCCAAGTTCAATCTTCATCTTCTCAAACGAAGCAGCAGCTCTCTTGGCCGACTCCTCCGGTACAACAGCATCAGTATCCGTCAACCGTCTGTTGAATACTTCAAAACTCAACCAACCATCAAAACCGAGTCCTTGCACAACAGTGCGTAGGAGTTGTTTGCATGGTAGATAAGCACCATACTCGGTCTCCCCGTAAAACAACCTCGCATTACGAGACCAGCTCATCCTCGCTGGTTGCTCAGCGTTATAAAAGGGATGCTTTGTGTCGAGCGGTGCATTGAGTTTCTCGCCGTCAGCCACTTGGAGGAGAAATACTTTGGAGACGTCCACTGTTAGAAGTCTTTTGATGGACTCTTTCGTAACGGTCTCGCAGTCAGCGGTCTTTCCTGAGGATGTTGTTGGGTCTGCAAAGATTCGACCGAGGATGTTGTAACTGTCGATACACATCCCAAAGTTAGGTCGATCAACGCGCTGTACCATATCCCAGCTTTGTTCCCAAGTATTAATCCTCGTTCCCCAACAAAGCGCTTCAAAAGCGAATCTCACAGGCGGCTCTTGTGTCAATCCCATATCCGCCGCCCTCGTCAGATCCCCCTCAAGTACAGCATCATCCTCACAAATCTGTTCCTCAGGGAGAAAACTACTGGGAAACAATATCAAGTCCGTGCCTAGCGCTTTAACAAGATCAAACCAATGCTTCAACTCGCCAAACTGCTTTTCTTGTGCTTCTCGGTCTACTAAACCGCCAAAGTGCATAAAAGGCTGGAGACAGATGATTTCTAGGTTACGAGAGTCGCATAGGTCGCGGATTGTGCGGGCGGCAGTGAGCTGGTTTGCGTGGGTGGCGCCGCCGGGGAGGGATTTTGATAAGTCGACGAGGTCTTCGTAAAAGACTTCTATGCCGGAGAAGGAGTTTTGGGATGCGGCTGTGAGTTTGGTGGGGAGGGAGTGGCCTGCAAAGGAGCGGCCGAGGGACATTGTGCATATAGATGATTTGTGCATGGTGAGTGTGTGAGTGTGTCAATATAGTATTGGCAGTATGATATGTGTATGGCTTGGTAGGTGTGAAAATGATATGAGATGAATTGCTATATGAAGCTGTATAAACTGCCTCTGACGTTGTGGCTATTCGATCGAGATATATACATCGGAGATTTCCATGCCATGTGAGATAAATGCTATATAGATAGATCATTCATCCAATCTGAAACCCCGTTTAATCGAGATGCGCATCGTTTCCGTACGATTTCCGTCATCATCAGCCGGTAGCAACCGTTTATTCCCTTATCTGTTCTACAATACGTTTTTCCAGAATATTTCCAGGACTTAGATCCAGACTTACATCATGTTTCTTGGTGTATCGCTTACCCGGGGTCTATGGTTAAGCCTTTACCCGGTGGAGACTCGGCATCGCTTAGTACACGCACCCCGGATGAAGAGATCGGTAGTAGGAATTAGCGGGTGGATATTCACTGGAAAAACCCTCCAACCGGGTTTTTGGTGATAATCTTTTCTTTGAATGAAGTACTTGAGGAGGTGAGCCGCATTCATCTCAGATCACCATATCGTCTCATCTCATCTCGCCATCTCATACATCTCATCACATCTCATCTCACAATGTCTGTCCAACAAACATCTTACCCTTCAGGAGACTCCCTCCAGTCAAACCAAGTCTCCCAACTCGAACGCCACGGATACCTATTTGGCAAAAAACTCACAGCTTCACTTTCACCATTCCTTCATAATGTTATCTACCAAGATTTGGGTCTTAACTGGGGTCAAGTACGACTTGACTCAGCTGATATTCCTGGATTCTTAAAATTGGCCCAACATCCCGACTTTTACGGTAAGCTTCTCTCATCAATTGTATCAATGAACTCTTCCTAACGAGTTATGTAGGCGCCTCAGTTACTATGCCAAACAAAGTCGCCATCATTCCTTACCTGGATGAACTCACAGAAGAATGTCGCGATGTCGGTGCCTGTAATACGCTGTATATCCGAGAAAAGGATGGTCGTCGAATCTTTTGCGGCGCAAACACGGATGTCCTCGGTATCAGCGAATCATTCTACCAGAATATCACAGACCCTGATGCTGTATTCCATAACAAACCTGCTCTTGTCGTTGGCGGAGGTGGTGCAGCGAGAAGTGCTATTTATGCTCTCCGCAAGAAAATGCAGGCTACGACGATATATCTCGTCAACCGCGACGAAGCAGAAGTCCAAGCCGTCATCGCAGACTGTGCAGCACGAGGCTACGGTGAAGGTCTCCTACACGTCAAGACTACAAGCCAAGCATCCTCTCTTCCCGCCCCAGGCGCCATCGTCGCATGCGTACCAGACTTTGAACCCGAAACACAAGAAGAGATCCTAGCGCGCGCAGTTACAGAGACATTCCTGGATAAGCCAGAGAAGGGCGCTATTCTGGAGATGTGCTACAATCCCACACCATTTACAAGACTTGGTGCTATAGCAGGTGATAAGGGATGGAATGTTATTTTGGGAACTGAGGCGCTGATATATCAGGGTTTGGAACAGGATAAGTATTGGACTGGAAAGACATTGGAGGAGTTGCCGGTTGAGAAGGTGAATGCTGCTATTGCCGAGAAGGTTGCGCAGAGGGCGGAGAGTAAGTTGTGAGAGGGAAGCATTGGGATGGGTAGCGTGCATTGCTTTTAGATTTATATATGAATATGAGTTTACAACACTACTATACATCGTGTCTCATCCTGAAGGTCGATGGCAGTGATGACATGGAGGTTCTCTAATGCAGATCATTGGTAAGCATCGGCTTCACAGCCATTTCACCGACGCCCTTCAGACTACATCGCACAAGACGAACTGCTGCGGGACTGTCTAATTGAGACGGCACTATGGTCGATTGAGCGATACAAACAATGCTGTCTTTAATATATTGCAGATCCTAGGCTCCCCCACCGGTACTGAGGTTTGTGGCGAGAGCTGCATCCTCCTTCTATCTCCATTCTGCCCTTGCCGTCCTTCAAAACCTATTCCAATTTTAATTTTTTTTGGATGGAATCGATTGGACTTGGAAAAACGACGAGTCTCTTTGAATCACTGGATTGCGCTGAATGTCGAGGACATATCGAGTCTGGTCTTGGCCCAGAGCATCTCGGCGACTAGAACAACTCGCCGAACAACTACGGTACATATATCGCACGTCACTCTCCGATCTTCACCAAATCAATATCAATCATGGCATCAATACCCAGAAACCCGCCAGAAATGGCAGAGATCTTTAATAATGTCCACCAAACATCCTCACTAGAAACCCAACAAATAATAAGACGCATCAACGCAACATACGACTGGACAGGTCCCTCCGATCCAGACAACCCACGCAACTTCTCCCCAGTCATCAAAATCCTCAGCATCGCATCAGTAACATCCCTAGCATGGGCATCATGCTTCGCAGGCGCAATATACGCCCCAGCTCAAAACTCCGTCGGACAAGAATTTCACGAAGGCCGATTAGAGTCAGTTTTGCCTTTGTCGCTGTATAATCTCGGCATGGCGTGTGGTCCACTCGTCGGTGCACCTTTATCAGAGACTTATGGAAGAAAGACTGTATACGTCGCTACGACACCTATATTCCTTGCCTTTCTTCTTGGATCGGGGTTCGCGAGGGATATTACGGCTTTATGTGTCTGTCGTTTCTTTGCAGGCATGTTTGCTTCGCCGAATGTGAATAATACATCTGCGACAATCATGGATTACTGCTCTCCTCAATATCGAGGTGCTGCCTTGGGGATATACTATTCCATTCCCTCCCTTGGAGCAGCTGTTGGACCTCTCGTTGGAGGATTCGTCGAACGAGGCCTTGGATGGCGATGGACGCAGTGGATTGCAGTAATCGTAACTTGTGCTCTCTACATCCCCGTCCTCTTCACAAAAGAGACATACAAAAAAGTGGTTCTGAAAAGAAGGGCTATCAAATTGGGCATGGGAGACAGTTCCTCTCAACAAACATCTGTCTCGAAAACCATTCGTCATTTCTTTACAGTTCTTATTCTTCGACCGCTTCATATGATTTTCACGGAACCGATTGTCACGTTGGTTAGTTTATACAATGGGTTCATCTTTGGATTGTTGTATACTTTCATCATATCAGTTCCGTGGATTTTCAGAACTTATTACAATTTCGAAAAGACGGGAGAGTCCCTTTCTTATCTTGGAATTACACTTGGTACACTGCTCGCTTGTGCGCCGTTTGTTCTCATCGACTTTTCATATTATCAAAAACACCTTATCCGGTGGAATCAAACTCACGACACTCCCTTACCTCCCGAAAACCGTCTTATATCATCAATGGTAGGATCCTTCCTCCTCCCCGCCAGTCTTCTCATAGCAGGCTGGACAGCCGAATATCGTCTTCATTACATCCTCCCGATCATCTTCCAAGGAATGACGATGCTAGCATGTCTTTTGATTTATGCTGGCGTGAATCTGTTCATGTTGGATGCTTATGGGCCTTTATATGGAGCTTCTGCTTCTGGAGCTATGATGTTGAGTAGATATTCTTTAAGTTTTGCGTTTCCTTTGTTTGCGTTGCAGATGTTTGAGAAGTTGGGGGCTGGCTGGGCTACGACTTTGTTGGCTGGCTGTACGTTTCTTATGGCGCCTATTCCGTGGTGCTTCTATGTTTATGGGGAGAGGATTCGTGGGAGGAGTAGATATGAGACTAGTTCATAGATGGTTATGCTTGAATAGACTCTGGTACTGGAGATATTGGTGTCTAGTTAATAAGAGGAAGAGACAGACACTTGTTAGCTAGCTCAACAAACCAATCAACCTGAGTAATCATGATCAGGTTCAATCCACAAATACCGGTGTCCATCAAGGTCTCTACTTTAACTAAAAGGATCTTCATTCGGATCTGTCGGTAGATCTACTGAATCTAAGATATCTTGACTCACCGGCCAAATAGTCTGATCTGATATCTCATTTGTCCGCTCGGAAAGCTAGCCATCTTACTGGTCAAAAGGAGTGCCGCTCATCCCACGTGACCCACCTCCTCTCGGAGGATTATTACATCGTCTTACATGAACCATACAGCATAAATAACTCTTCATATCATGCTATCACGACTTAGAATTCCCAGCCCATCCCTCAGATTTCCTACTCCCACCCAACTCAGATCATACTCTATCAAAATGTCGACCATAGAAGAATCCTTCCAGTCAGCCATCGACGCCGGCAAAATCAACGGCGGCGTGCTCCTCGCAACAAACTCCAAAGGTGACTTCACCTACAACAAAGTCTTCGGCCAAAGAACTCTTCTCTCCGGCGAGAAAGTTCCTCAGAAACTGGACGATATTCTCACTCTTGCTTCAGCTTCCAAACTTCCAGCCAGCATCGCTGCTTTACAATGTGTTGAAGAAGGTCTTCTTACTCTGAAGGGGGATTTATCAAAGATTGCTCCTGAGTTGACTGAGAAGAAAGTTTTGACAGGATGGGAGGGAGATGAACCTATCTTCGAAGGGCCTGCGAGGAAAATCACGCTTGAAATGCTTCTTACGCATAGTGCTGGGACGCCGTATGATTTCCTTGATCCAAAGATTGGAAAGTGGAGTGCCAAATTCAAGCCGAAAGATGACTCGAAAAAGACAGTCGAAGACACTTTCATCTACCCGCTCACGCATCATCCTGGACAGGGATGGATGTACGGATCTGGTTGTGACTGGGCAGGTCGAATCGTCGAGCGCGTCACAGGCGAAACTTTGGAGAAACGACTCCATGAAAGAATTCTGAAACCACTTAGTTGTGAGAACGATGCCCAGTTTTATCCCGTTACGAGAGAGGATTTGAGGGAAAGACTTGTTGATCTCAATCCTAGTGATCCGGAAGGTCTTGGTTATGCGGTCATGGGTCAAGGTGCTTTTATCAACGGTCGTTCAACAGGATGTTTCGGTGGTCACGGTTTAGCCATGTCTGCGACAAGCTACATCAAAATACTCCACTCCCTCCTCTCCAACGATGGCAAGATTCTCAAGAAGGAGACCGTGGAAGATATGTTCCAACACCATCTCACCCCCGAAGCAACAGCCGGCCATCAAGCCATGCTCTCCAGCCCTATGGGCTCATTCTTCAAAGTCGGCATCGAAGAGGCAAAACTAGGTCACGGTCTTGGAGGTGTTGTCACGCTGGAGGATGTGGAAGGATGGTATGGTGCTAACACCATGAGTTGGGGAGGAGGCCTCACGATAACGTGGTTCGTGGATAGGAAGAATGATCTTTGTGGTATCGGAGCTGTGAATGCGAGAATTCCTTTGGATGGAGACGTTACGCAGACAGCGACGGATTTGAAGAATGTTTTTAGGAAGGATATTTATCGGAAGTATCATGCTTGGAAGAAGTGATATAAGCCGAGATGTAAACTGAGGTATTTCAGACGACGTACTTTCTGGAGATATATATAAGACTGTTCAAGCATCACTCCCAAACCTGCCGGGATAAACCTTTCCAACCATCTTCCTCGTCGCAAGCTGATCACAAAATTCCACAACACGAACAACCTTCCCTCCATCCTCACTAAAGTCCAAAATCCAAGCATGTTCCATAACAATAATTTCTCCATCTTTAAACACCATATCCGACTTTGTCATAGCCGCAGCCCTCTTAGCTTCAACGTCAATCGTCAAGTTTTCCACTTCACATGCCTTGAAAGATGCTTGAGTCAGACTATTCGCGAATCCTGCTTCGACGGACTTGTTGTCAAGCGATTGATCAGGTGGGACGCCGAGAAATTCGCAGAGCGAGATGGGACGGTAAAAACGTTTGCAGGATTCGTCGAGGTCCCGGCTTACTAGGGTTGGGTCATTTTGTTGACCACATTCAACGTAGGCCGAGAAGAATTGTTTGGCGGTTTGTTCGATCGAGGATCTGAGAGAGGACATGGTGAATGCGGTACTGTGAGGTTCTTCATGTTGTTGTCGCTGTGACTGTATATATAGTCAGTGATCAGGTCAGCTTACTCTGGTCAGCTTGGAAAACCATCGAGTTGCTCGGATAACGCGACGATCGATTGGGCTGTCTGCGACCATTTGGAACAGTGATATATAGTGCCAAGCCTGAAATCTGACACCTGGGTCATGCGTTGTTGTCGTGCTTATGTGTGACAATCGATGGTGTACACTTTGATGAACTTGTCACGGTCGAGTCTAGACAAATCTGTCGTAAGAAGTTGAGAAACAATGCTGCAGATGGCGGCACTGAGTTTGGTGGTATTGGAGTTGACTGTGCCGAGGGTCACGGCGCGAGTCAATTTGGTGGCGATGATGAGTGTTTTGACTGTTGTGAGAGTAGCTACCGTCGTGCCGTCGGATGTATCACATCCATAACCTGCTACTACTGCAAGGAGGAAGCTTGAGTGCACAAGGATTGCCCTGTCGCACGGTGGTAAAAAAGGCTACCCTTAAAAGCAATGTAAGAAGCTTCGCAAGATCATCGCTGACGTTACCCCCAGAACTGCCTATGAACAAATTGATCAGTTGCCGAAAGATCTCAATGCCAAAGGGGCGTGACACTGGAGACAGATGTCGAGTTTCGATCTAGAAGTGTCATAAAATGCATTGTCAATTCATCGCTATGTTTCCTGTTCATCCAACGACCGTAATCTCGGCTGCAACTCTTCAAAATTCGATTTACCCTCTTCAACAGGATATGCCTCAAACACCATCCTTCTCATTAGCCTCCTCGGCGCTCTCCTCCCAGTAAACAACTCAAATTGTGCAAAACCTTGTTCAGGCAACATGTCCAGACCATCCATGCTGACCCATCCTCGATGTGCTTGTTTTCGGAATTGTGTTAGAAACGGCGTGTCTAGTGTCTTGTATCCCCACTCAATCGCGACACCACCAGTGCGACTTTCTAGCCATTCGTCGGGTAGTGTGAATTCTGGCGTGGGAGCGTTTCCGATGCGGTGTGTTGGGATGCAGGAGACGATCACTGTGGGTAGACGGTATTCTGTCGGCCAAGGATCTTCCAGTGACTCAATAACGTGAAAACGAGAGTGTTCGCTCTCTGCACTCAAAACACCCAAGTCTTTCCTCTGTAGCAATTGTGTAAAATGTGACACCATCTTCTCGGCGTTCTTGCGTGTGCGGTTATATATAACAATATTCTTGATACCGACTTGAAGCATAGCGTAGACAGTGGCTCTAGCCATACCGCCTGCTCCAATGACAAGACCACAGGTACTGGACACCACAGCATTAGCGGGTGATAGACCACGTCGAATAGTAGCGCGAATGCCAATCCAGTCAGTGTTCTCGCCGTATAGAGCTTTAATTGGGCCTGCGCGATTGACACTATCGAGAAAGGCAGCGCCTGTTGGTATCGTGCCGTCTTCGTTTAAGAAGCGAATGGGGATAAGGGTATTGACAGCACCAATGGCCCTAGCATGGTTACTGAGCGAATGAGTCAAGGTGATGATTTCGACCTTGAATGGGAGTCCGACTGAAGCACCGCCAAACTCAGGATCCTCAATTAAATGCTTGATGCCTCGAAGTGACGAGCAGGATACTGGCTCGTATGTATGTGGCAGTCCACATGCCTTTAACGCAGCTGTGTGCATTGCTGGCGACAAACTGTAGCTGACGTTGGCTCCAAAGACGTAAAGCTTCATTTGGTCATACATAAATGACGAGAAAAGAGCTTTTGTCGCGCCAGCTGCGGTGATGGTAGGTGTAATAGGTGGTTTTGGATTGACTCGCTCGAGTGAGTCTGGTCGAACAACTGTCAAAATGCGATTAAGAGCTTGTGAATTGCGCCCCAAGTTTCCAGAGTTATAAGCAATAAGAGGGATCTTGGGTCCTTGCAGCGCGGCAACTGATGTCTTCAGATGGTTAATGCTGAAGTTGTCGTCAATTGATGTCGCGGGTCGTATTAATCTTGCAATATGACAGCCCAAATTGTTGGCTTTCTTGTACCAAGACATCCAGATTGGTGAGTCCCAAGTTGGTGGATCTGAGATGATGAAGCAGTTGCCAATTACTTTTGTTCTCTTGCGAATTGACAATATGCGTGAGATGTGTACATCTTCGAGTCGAAGGTCGACAGTCATCATTTCGGGCGCCAGTCGAACGGCATGGTGAACGAGGTCGAGATAGACACGGAGGATTTCGTCAGTTGCTGTGTGAGGGAGAAAGAGGTGGAGAATTATTGGAAGAATTGTACTTCTTCTAACAACCCCAATGCCTTTGGTGATATCTGCAAGTAGTTTTGCGCTGGTCTCAGATGTCAAGGTGCCGTGATCAGCGTGGTCTGCCAGATCATGCACGACAATCTGTACCACATCTGCACCTTTGACATGCTCCTCAACTTCCACACCATCGCCAAGGATATCTGTAAGAGGTATCGAAGTGGCGTATGTAAAGTTGCGTTCCTCGGTGGGGATTCTCGATAGTGGAAAGGCTGAATCGGCAAAGGGTATTGTTCCTGCAGGATAAACCAGCGACAGAAACTTGAGAAAGTGTCGCTCGACATGTTTGAGTGTCAGATATGGAGCTGGTGACCTCTCCGACATTGATGTTCTTGCGAGCAACGATTTACTTGCTTTCTCGGAAACGTTAAAGAACTCAAAGTTTGTGCAAGACCTAAAGATAGCATTGCTGACGTCGAGAAGGTTTCGAATTTTGGTAGGATCGCGAAATCTCAGGTGATTCTGAATCGCATCGGCATCGCGAACAATATGAACGACAGGATGACTTGACGCAAATTCTCGTAGTAGACTTTGAACTCGACTCTCCATCCATGAGCAAACAAGGACACAACCGGTAGAATGCCGTTGCAAAGCACCTTGCAAAACCTTGGCTTGCTGTTTGTAACATTCGGCAGATCCATGCTCAGCCTTGTAAGCAGCACTAGATAAACCGGTAACCCGCTGGAAAGCTTGTTCCATGTCAATAACCTTTCTCTCCATAGCAGACGATGCCATGACCGCCAATGTGGACTTTCCAGCACCGCGCATGCCAACGAGGACCATTGACGCATCTGGACTAAAGTCGGGAACCTGCCCAGTCAAGGGAGGAAAGGTAGGAGATGGTGTACGAGTGAGGCCATCTTGTTGTGGACCCACGGATTGAGAAGCGGCTCTTGAATTGGGTTGAGATGTGTTTTGAGACGGAGTTTGTGAGTGAAGCGCGTCGCTTAGTCTAAAGGACTGTGACTTTGGTGTTGAAAGATCGAGGTTATCACGGGTTGTTCCATCGTAATGACTTCTTGGACGGGCATGGCCGTTTGGTCGCAACAAAGCATCTTCATGGCCAAGCATTGACCCGATAGACCTCTTGACACCAGCCATTTTGCGTGTGCAGCTTGTCCGTGTCTAGAGTGACGCCATAACAATACCGTGGTATGTAGTAACAGTATATCGTCGTATGTACTGGTGTATCTAAAGCGCAAGAGTTCTTGTCAAGAATAGAATCTGTCTCGAGGTGGGCGGCAGGGTGCTCGGCAGATCCCCCACCAGCAAATCCGGGGCATGCAAGTCACAATTGGTCGGGAAAGTGTTTATCCGACCCACTTCAACCTCCGGTCCAATAACATCGGTGATGATTCGGACTGTCACTTGGAGGCTGGAAAGTTCAACTCAGAATATTCCCCAGGTTCTAGGTTCTCCCCGCATCGCGCTCATCATAGTTATCGCTTTGTTGGTTCAGATTGTCATGGGTCTTGATGGCAGAGATTACGTATTGACCTGAACTTGATTGATTGGACAACGCCAAACTCCATCTTCACAGCTGTTACCGTCATGCTCCTGTTGGCCTCACGGCACAGGTAGCTTTGTCTATTAAACATTCAAGCATGCCGCCAAAGAAACGAGAGAACGATGCGGATACCTCCAGCGCTCCCGCAACAGCTCCTGTCAAACGTCAGAGAGTCTCATTGGCATGTGATTCATGTCGCACCGCGAGAGAGAAATGTGACGGTGCCCGTCCTCATTGTGGAACTTGTACTGCACAAAACAGGCCATGTTCTTATACCCCTGCGTCGCGGAAGAGAGGTGTACAGACGGGATACCTTCGGACAATTGAGTTGTCACTTGCGTGGTTATTCGAACAAGTTCCTGGTTGTGAAGGTGCTCTTCATCAACTTCTTACACAAGATGATGGTGCGGAGGGGACTCGTATCCTTGCGACAAAGGATAAAGCCAATCATCGATTATATCGACGATGGAACAAGAGTCGAGTTCACAAGGATATTGGGAGACTGTTGTCGGACGAGAAGACACCACAGAATGAAACCTCTGCCGATGATTCAGAGTCAGAGGACAACACTCCGCCGGGTCTCAACCTCTTCGACGGCAGACCATCACCAGGAGTACCAATTCAAGTCGCACCGACACTCCTGCCACAACCCTTCGAAAGATCGCAATCTACCAAGCTAATACTACCTACCAATTGGAAACGACTGGTCGATATTTACGTCTCTTACACTCACTGTTGGCTCCCAATTGTTGAGCCTGCGGTTATTACCAGAACGGCGCTCACGTATCCTCCAGACGGCATCATCATCGAAGCAGGTCCTTCCTCGGCCCTTCATGCCCAACTTTGGGCTGTTCTCGCAGTGTCTGCGTATCAAGATGCCTCACACGACAGATCCCCCGACGGCATTCTGGCGACCGCTCGACGACTTGTACCTTCCGACGACGAATCAATTGAGCTTGCGCATGTTTGTTCCATGCTCCTACAATCTCTAATTCTGCTGGGCCAAAAGAAGACGATGCCAGCATGGATACTAATAGGCCGCGCATCGCGCCTCGCTCTTTACCATCAAACCACATCATCCCATATGTATCCAGTCAAGTCGAGCGTCGAGACTTCATCACATTACAATGAAGTCAAGGTTCTATCAGCGAGCTTTATCCTCGATTCTCTGGCGTCACTTTGTCTTGGTCAACCTCAGGTGACTTCCGGTATTCGATATACTCTCCCCTCTGTAACAACAGGAGAGCGGGAATTAATACAGCCATGGACTTCTATTTCAGGCTTCGGGAAGTCATCTGAGGATGGACAATCGCCGGACTCTGCATCACCACTCCCAACGTTTCAGCAATTGTTTGCTTTCTGTAGACTTTGGGGTGCTAGCGCGGACCAAAGGATACATGGCACCGCCCAGATCACCCCTGACGACCTCGTTAAAAGCCTCGACTCGCGCTTTTCTTTTTGCAATTCGCTGATCTTTGGTGGCTCAACGCCGAGAGTACCGTCGGCATATCTACTGCAAGGGATGTTTTTAGCGATAACCCTCGACTTGGTGCCCGGCCATCGACCATCTCTATTGTCCAACTTTATCGAGGTGGTTGAGTCGTGCGTCGAAAACTTTGGACCCGGCGGAACACCACCAATTGTGACCATTCTCATGGAAATAGTTCAGCAACACGGACATGCGACGCGAATGCAAGAACAAGACCTAACAAAGTGGAACACAACCATACAAACGCTCACAGACACGTGGAAGCCGAAAGGTGGAATGGACGCATCTAAAAACAACCAAAACACACCCAGTTCAGTGGATCTTGGTAATCGCCCGGGCGTTAGCCCATTATTTATGGATGATCTATCAACCACCTCTCATCCAGGACATCATCCAGCTCCCATCACATCCGGGGAACTGGAACACGAGTTAGGTCGTATGCAGCAGAGGCAAAAAGAACAACAAGGATTGTCATTTGACAGACAACGGTATTCGGACCGCAGTCCAGCTTCGCAACCATTATACACACTCACACCAAATCTCACATTCCACACTCTACAAACTTCACATGTCAACGGACAAATAGGATCTCTACCTCCCGAGTCAAACATGGCGAGTCAATTATTGGATTACGATGCTATTTTGGATGAACTTGGATCTATAGACTGCGCGGATGGTATCGATGTTGATTCGCAGTTCATGACGAATTTAGGTTTCGCACCAGGATGCGATCTGGGAGAGATGTTTCAAGGCGACTTTGGAAGATGATTACGTCCACGGATAATAAAATAATATTACAATCTCAACCAGTGGCTAACGAGCGTGTCTTGGGACCGTGTATGGTGAGAACAGACCGAATTACGCCCCCTGGTCACCGTGTTTTGACACCCACTTCACGAACTCCAGCGGTGTATCTCGAATTCCGACCAATCAACCTTGGGAATATGCCGAATTCGCCGTGGACACCTCAAGGATAAACTTTCAGCATCCAAAGATCATCCCCGTTGACTTGCGAAATAAGGTTAGACCCGAGACCTCATGGATGGTGAATGCGGAGACCCCAGAATGGAGGATAAGCCTTTATCCAAAGACGCGTATCTCGACACTTTGACCCTGTTTTCATACACACTGAATTAACCATAATCTCAGATCTTATGCGTCACGGAAAGAGATTCTTCCCCCACAGATTCTTCCCCGCAAACCCCGGACTACTCTCCATGTTTGGAGGATGATTATCTGGCAGTTTATTGAGTGGGCAATTGACTCCTAGTAAGACCAAAACTAGCGGCTTCTGGGATATGGGTCGTGTTTTGGTATAAATCTTCGCCCCCCACCGGTTCGAGTCACTCTTCAACACTCCAGTTCATCATCCTTCTCAACCTTAATATCAACGGCTGCAAAAGTTCCACGACAATTCGCAGTCATGGGTATCCTCACTCTCAAGGAAGATCGGCCTACGCCGAAAGCCGTCTACAACTGGCGCGTCTATGCTTGCGCCGCCATTGCATCAATGGCTGCTTGTACAATTGGTTACGACTCTGCCTTTATCGGAACGACCCTTGCCTTGCCGTCATTCGTCCAAGAATTCGATTTTGAGAGTTATGATCCCGCCGCTTTGGCTCTTACCAAGCAAAACATTGTGTCGGTCTACCAAGCCGGTGCCTTCTTTGGCTCTCTATTCGCCTATGTCAGCAGTTACTTTCTCGGCCGTAGATGGTCGCTCATTCTGTTCTCCGCTGTCTTTATGGTTGGCGCCGGTATGATGCTTGGTGCCAATGGCGATCGCGGCCTCGGTCTCATTATCGGCGGTCGTGTCCTGGCTGGTATTGGTGTCGGTGGATGCTCTAACATGACACCAATTTACATCTCCGAATTATCGCCACCCGCTATTCGTGGTCGTCTTGTCGGTCTTTACGAACTTGGCTGGCAGGCTGGTGGTCTTGTCGGTTTCTGGATCAACTACGGAATTAACCAGCACCTCCCTTATGCTCCTGGCCAGAACGAAAATGTCTGGCTTATTCCCTTTGCTGTTCAGCTTATTCCCGCTGGTCTTCTCATGATCGGTGCTATCTTCATTCCTGAGTCACCTCGATGGTTGTTCTCCAAGGGCAAGCGTGAGAAGGCTATTAAGAATTTGTGCTGGATGCGAAACCTCGACCAAGATGATGTTTACATTGTTGAGGAGATCAACTTTATCGATACCGAGATTGATCGATACCACAGTGCTGTTGGTGCCGGTTTCTGGAAGCCTTTCGCTGCTCTCAAGAACCGCAAGGTTCAGTGGCGTTTCCTCCTCGGTGGTCTTCTCTTTGTGTTCCAAAACGGTAAGCAACTTGATCCAATACGACTTTCCACGACTAACATCTATAGGCTCCGGTATCAACGCCATCAACTACTACAGCCCTACAGTCTTTAAGTCCATCGGTATCACTGGTACAAACACCAGCTTCCTCACTACCGGTATCTTTGGTGTTGTCAAGACTGTCTTGACATTTGTCTGGCTCATGGTTCTCATTGATCAGATGGGTCGACGAAATCTTCTCATGATTGGTGCTGCTGGAGGTGCTTTCTGCATGTACTTTATTGGTGCATACATCAAGATTGCCAACACTGAAGCCAAGCTCGCCAGCGGAGAAGATGTTTCTCTTTCATCAGGTGGCATCGCAGCTGTCTTCTTCTTCTACCTATACACCGCCTTCTACACACCCTCATGGAACGGAACACCATGGGTTCTCAACTCCGAGATGTTCGACCAAAACACTCGCTCCCTCGGCCAGGCCAACGCCGCAGCCAACAACTGGTTCTGGAACTTTATCATCGCCCGATTCACCGAGCAGATGTTCCGAGCCTGGGGTTTTGGCGTGTACATCTTCTTTGCCTCTCTCATGGTTCTGTCCGTCTTCTTCGTCTTCTTCTGCATCCCTGAGACGAAGGGTGTGCCCTTGGAAGCTATGGATAAGCTGTTTGACACTAAGCCTATCTGGAAGGCGAACAAGATTGTGATGGAGGATTTGAGATTGCAGGAGGAGGAGTTTAGACATAATGCTGATGGTGTTGATTTGAGGGATGAGAAGGCTAAGGCTGAGCAGATTGAGGGTTAGATAAAAAGCGTGTGATACAGAAGCGTGTGATATTTGAAATATACTTTTTAAGTTCTTACATTTGGTTCCTGATTGTGTGATATCTTTCCCATGAAGTTGATCTAAGTTTTTCTCTTGGCTTTCATGGTCATGAGGTCTAACTTCAGCGTATTCTCGGAACAGAACCTGAAATTCAAGAGAAAGCCCAGTGGACATGGCTTGGTAGCTGTTTGTGCAAATGTACAGACTACATATTTAAGAACAAAACTGGCAGAAGGTTGGGAGTGTTGTTGACATCCAACATAACACAAATATCAAGAAGCTTTTGTTCTGCGTTATTATACTTTATGACACGCAACAAAATAGTCCGTCGCGTTGCCAAGTGCAAATTTCATCTTTCGCGTTGCTGCCTGAGAGTCTCACGTTTTCAAAACAAAAAAAAAAGCCTGCTTCTCGCAAGTTGATTTCTAACCCCCAAACAAACAAACAAAACAAACACCACGATACATACTCATCCAAAATGTCTACACCACGCCCTTTATTTGTTTATGGCACACTTCGTGCCTTTCCCCTGCTCGCTTGGGCCGTAACAGGCGACGCATCAAACACCAGCACCGTCCAAAGGTTTGCCCATCCAGCAAAGGTCCATGGGTACGCACGTTCCGCTGTCCACCACTGCGACTACCCAGCCGTCGTCAAGAAGGAGGCTGGTGAAGTGGACGGTTATCTCCTGATTCTGGAGACCATCTCCCAGCGCAAGAAGCTGGATGATTTTGAGGGAGAGGCATACAAGATTACACCTGTGGAGGTGGTAATGGAGGACGGCACCAAGGTTGTGGCCGATATATATGTCTGGGATGGGGAAATGGAGAAACTCTCGGATGAGACATGGGAGTTGGAGTGGTTCATCGAAGAGAGGTTGGAGGATTGGCTTGATCTTTTTGAGGGTATGGAACTCGTTGGCGATGACGCCTGAAGGACTATCACCTGATTACGGTGACATCGAAAGGCGCCAATATTATACATGAAACAAGGTAGGTCCGATGGAAACCTTACGTGGTGTTCCCCTACTAACCATCATCCTCCAGGTCTATATGTACCATTGTCATGGATCCAGGCCTCCCTTGAAAGCTAGAAAACACACTGCACAAATCGAATCGCCGCATAGAGCCCAGCCATCATAGCTCCGAACCGAACACTTCCCACCGCTCCGATAAAGACAGCACTGAGAAGAACAAAGGTGGCGTAAAAGTATATCCCAATTCGCACAGAACTCGATTATGAAAAAGTACGCCTGCCACTTCAGGGTGTGCAGATCGCCTGACATCTTGACGACGATCCGAATCACGTAAGTGTCAGTTAATACTGCCGGACCGCGTGTCACGAGCCATGGATATGGAATTTCAAACATCTGGCCGATCGAGGGTGCACTGATAGGAAGCCATCGGGATTCCCAGGTGAGTCTCTTCTCAAAGTCGAGCGTGTAGGGTAGAAGGATAACTTCCCACCATGAGGAAGAGACGTCCAGTGAGGGGTGTTTGAATTCTATGCTATCGGCCATCGAGTGGAGGAGTAGAACAGAAAATATAACCCAAGTCATGTTTGCAAGGGGCCATGTGGAAAGCAGCAGAGGGGACTCGCATAACCACTGCACCATTGCTGCTGAGTTGACAACCCAACACTGCCACAACGCAACTGAAGCCATGGCCAGGATAGTGAGATCAGCCAAGCCTTTCCAGGCTACGTGCTTCCAAGATGGTCCTGTGGAAAATGGGGATAATTCCATATCCCAAATGGTCTCCGAACGCTCTCTCAACGCCGACTTCAACGGTGTCGATCTTGAAAACAAGCTCGGCGACAAGCCAATACCAAAAATAGACACAGCCAGAGCCCTATGCGGTGATACAAGAGCAAGGCGGACGATATCCTCGGGGTGCGCGGCGGCAATAACCAAGATACTCGGCACCAGACCAAGAATAGTCGTGCCGATGGCGAGGTCACTCTTGAAATGGTCATCGAGCCTTTCGAGAATACATCTTATAAGTATATTGCTAGCAGCATAGTCCCAACTCTCTGAATCGTCTGCGTGGCGTTCGAGCGCTTTCTCTCGTGTCGTAACACTATGAGCATCACCGGGAAGCGTTTGATGATGTTTGATAGAGGTCGGAGACCGTGGATTGTTCCCATGAATGTACCGATGGTAAGAAATAGAAGACCGAGGAGGAGGCGAGGCAAAGCGTTTTTCATGTGGAGAGTGGAAGTCGGCAGGAATCATTTTCAAGATTCATGTTCGCTCACAGAGTATTCCTGTATTCTGTTAGATCGGGTAAAGCCTGATTTTGCTTCAGCTCATCTCAGCTACCATGCTGTGTTACCAAGCCAAGCGGCAAACAAGACTTTCTGATTGGACGTGTTGATGTTTGTCGATCTTGGGCTGTATCTTAAAGGCAGGCTGTCGTCAGGGTGTCAGAGGGGTTAGCCTCTAGGCACATAAGAGACTAAGCAATTTGGCCACTTCATGCCAGCCTAGACCAGCCATTAGACTACTTTGTCTTGATGCCCGAGCCTTGAATGACAATTTCTCATTTCCTCACATGACTGTGATTCTATCACCGGGAGTATAGAAGGCTGAGACATTCCAAACGAAAAGGGTAAAGGTGGTCATGAAATCCCTGCACAAACTTGTTGATCGGACAATGGGGCGGTGCTGTAGCCTCTATAGAATCTCGAGAACTCCCTAGGGAAGTTCAGGTTTGCTGTCCCTGTGTTGACCGACCTGTCTGCCCGTCACCAGCTTTATCAAGGTATTACCCCTCAATTCCTAGCTATCCCCGTAGTCGATGATATGCAGAGACAGCTTACCACCGTGCCTCTTTCCCGAGTCTCAAAATCACTATGTCCTCCTTCTGGTGCCATCGGGCGTCATCACCCATTCGCTGTCCTGGGGACCGGAAACAAAGTTGAACTGAAGATTCACTCCCTCAGGAGGCTCCTCATCGAGTTGTTTCTCCAGATACTGAGAGAATCTGACGACTTCCCAGTTCATCATACTACTCTCTGTGTGAGTAGGTGAGAGGGGGGGTCATTGAAAGAATAGGTGAGGCCACTGAAGAAGGTAAAGGTGCTAAACAGCAACTCTCGAGCTTCTCGACGGGAGTGCCTATTCAAAGGGCAGGCTGGAGAGGATGTGAGCATTACCCAGACTAACAATAGACGCATCATCACTTATGGTACGGTCGATTTTATTGCGCAGCGACAACAAACTTGGTGGACGTGGCGGAGAGGTTGAAGACCCCGGTGCCGCCGCAGGCTCGATTTCCCTTCTCAATTAGGTCGTCCCTCAATCTTCCTGTAGGATCTACGCAAGATTTGTCGTCTTGAGTCCGCACGATCATGTCCCTAGACTTTAGTTTGATGTGTAAATAACCTCCCAGATCATACAAGGGTAGGCATGTGCGTAGATTTCTTCACCAGGTGCAGTATAAGAGATAGGCTATGTTTTAAAGAATCATTGGTTATATTCCTTGGGCTCTGCTGACCATATACGCTGTCCGTTTGCGTTACTTTGAGTAAATAACTCTACCCTATCACCATGCTTTTAACAGCCACATCCACAACTCTTGCCACACTCAGGCCCATAAGCACAGGCCAGTAATCCTGCTCTGGAGTTAGAAACCTTCGGGGAAGAGAGTTGTTTGAACACTCACTGGATCCATCAGCGTGGCCTCCCGTGCCAATCTTTCTGCGTTCGGCCTCATCGGCCCATGCGTAAACTAAGCACTGAGAATCGTTTTGACACGGAACCCAACCCTGCCAGCCTGCATGATACATCAGCCAGCACCATTTGCCGTCCGATCCATCGTCATTGCCACACGGTGACCAGCAAAATCCCTTATGGCAGCCAATTGTTATTCGCCAGTCTATCGGCGTGCAAGCCCGCTCCTGGAGGATATTCTCATTGGGCGTGGTAAGCTTGGACTCGGTTGTTGGAAGACTAGCGCCAATGGTAGAGGAAGTCCAGAGGCTAATAAGGGCGATGCTGAGTTGCATGTTTGAGAGAATGATTAACTAGGAAAGGTAGAAAGTTGATAAACAGAGAACTATGATGTAGAAAATCGTCTCATTCTTATAATCTTTTCTCGCGTTATAAATTGGACGCTCTGACGTCCGAGATCAACATGACACAACCAACAGCATGACACTAGTCCAAGAGAGCAAAAAAATCGACATATGGTCGAAATAATTAGAGCCAACAACATCACACCACCTGCAGATCCCGGTAATTCTTGTGGGTAATGGTCTTTATGGTAGTCATTGTAGCTCTTCCTCTATAGGCTATATAGCCCGTCCATTGATACAGCATGGACCCTGGTTCAGCTGATACGAGCGGCACAGGACCGGAGAGTATAGACCTTGCTACTTGCATCAGGTGTTGTACAAGCAGATGACTTCACACTACATGACACGTAGTAAGGTAGCTTTTTGCCAAGAAACACGTTGGTCTTCATCGCAGAAAAGGCGGTCACAGGTATCTTATGATGAGTGGTGGTTCAATACCCTTTTGATTCTCGATCTTGATGAATATCCGGTGCAGATGAGGGACATATGAAGGTTCGTTAGACACATCACCCATGGCAGTAACGATGTTTGAAATAAGTCTGCGACTCGCTTTGGGGGCATTCGTAGATGGTCTGTAAAAGGATAGGAGAGGGATTATATACCTTACGAGCTATCAAATGCCACAGTGTATCAAATCATGTATTTTATACGTGTACCATAAACTTCATGTTTTTCTAACTCTCCGTCGCCCTCATATCCATCTTCCTCAATCTAATCCCTTCGTCATTTTGAAATTCAACCTTTATCCTTCCAGCCTCTCTCTGCAATCCATCCAAGTCCGTCTCTCTCGTCTCATCATTCGTAACATTGGGACCATAGAACAACAGCGGAAGAATCGAAGTCTTCCAAACGGGCACGTCTTTGTGAGTATAGCTCTGAACAACAGCATATAGCAACAAAGCCAAAGTAACAACCATCAACCCAGCAGGTAACAAAACCCAACGCCAGTCAAAAACGGTACAGATGGCCATTTCGTTGACAACACCGGTAACTTCGTCGGATATTGCTTTCATCCGGAAGTTGTTGGTTATGGCGGTGGTGAAGTCGTCAAATGCTGTGTTTAACGCATCGTAGGAGGTATTGTAAAGGGGTGCTAGCCACCACATTGTTCCGCAGTCTTCAGGCGAGCCGGCGTCATAGCTTGGACGACAGTAACCGTTGAAAACTGAATTTTCCATGTGGCTGCTTAGGGCCTGCGAGTATGAAAAGCCCATTTTGTAAAAACATGTTTCCGGGACCGTGTAGTTCGTTCCGTCGAGCTCGACCGTCGACCAACCCTTCGATGGCTCGCTGCTCTCGGAGAAATTTTCAAAAGTGTATTCTTGGTCGTCGAACAAGCAAGGCGACTGAACACCAGCTAGTCCTTTATCTTTGAGAACCTGGCCGGGACCGATGTCCGCAATCCGGGGTACGCTCAAGGGCACTTCATCAACCACCCTTTCGATAAGTCTGCCTTCCTTGACCTCAGCGTGGTACTGCTTCATGCAGGGATAAAGGGCACATGATATTGCCACTGGGTTGTGATTTCTATAGGTCTTGGGTAAGTCCGCAGTGAATCTGTCTTCGGGACATTCCGCAGTAACTCGGGTGATGTTCTTGCAAGCGCTCTGCGAGGAAGTCAAAACTGTCAAGTTGGTGATGGCTCCCTTGGTCAACTCCGCAAACTCAGAATCAACACCACCGAGGGCCCAGTCCAGGTCTCCACTATAGGCACTCATTAAACGGCCACCGAGAGGTTGCATCTGCTGTCCATTTGGTAGGGTGTAATTGACTCTCGGATAACCGTTCACTTGCGTCACGTTCAGCTTGATGAACTCGGTTGTGTCGAGACATGAACTGCACATGGCAACTGAAGCATGAGTAATTCCTTTAGAAGTTTCTGTAAAAGTGCAATTTCCACTGGCACATGTTGCTTGAACATCCGTGTCTTCTCCTTTGGGGTTGACAAGACCGTTGAGCATAGTTGCTTTCATGTCACTCGAAATTTCGACGGTAGGGCCAGCCACTCGAATTGTGGATCCTGAGGTGGGAGCGTGGTGAGAAATTGGAAGGGAAGCTGAGCCTGGGACTTCTCGTGAACAAGGAACAGCCTTGACAGCTTGTTGAGAGAATGGTGCAATAGCTGGTGATAAGATGATGACAATAGCGGCAATGATACTCGCAAGTCGTGGAGGGACATTCCAGAATAGTTTGAATGCTCCGAGAATCCCTCGGCTCGCATTGTCAAAGTGATGAAGGTCGGATACAGGACGAGGTTTCCGTAGGCTCCGCCATCCCATTTGCCCGACGAGCTCAGCGACAACAAACACCACAGCCGCTCGCATAAAAGTGCTGAGAATAGCGATTATTGTGTTCAGACTGATATCGTAAGGCCATCGTTTCAAAACCTTGTCGTTGTAATGAGCGGGAATGGCGATCGTGGCGATCAGAAGTGCAAGAGCGAAGAGAAGTGATACAATCTCCCATGACCAATAGCGCACAGGGCTGACTTTGGGGGTTTTCGTTTGCGATTGTGATCGTGATTCGGATGTTATAAAAGTGGTGACTTCTTGTTTCGGACCAAAGCTTTCGGAATGTTGTCCGCTATTGCGACGGGAACTTTCGTGAGAAGCCATCATGGTTGCCATGATGTGAATGTGGATGGAAGAGCAAGCCTCTTTAACGCCAGAAACACATGGCGGGAGAACGCCTTGTGAGGCGCGGGCCTGGCTATAAGGTACAGCTTTTGCCGATCATTAGCAGTATGGTTCTATAAGTGGCTCATGAAATTGCAGGGTGATTCTGTCTCGGCATCCATGTCTTGTCGTTGATTGGATTGAACAAGACGTACGGAGTAGGACTTGTGCAAATCTCGAGTGTTTTTGAGATCCTGGTTGCAGTAGTCTATAAATGAAACACCACTGGACCAACATGCATAACGTCAACCAATCAAAGACAATTGCCATGCGCCCAAATCGGGAAAATGGAGCGACATAGAATCCTTCGTCTGATTCCAGCGTCTGTGCTTCCGAGCCAAATCTGATTATGTATTTGTGCTGCATCTTGGTTATGCTTTCGCTTGGTTACGAGGAGTAAGCGCCTAAAACTAAGCGCCTAACAGTTTCGACAGAATTAAAATGTATAAGGGCGAGATGTTGAGGGTTGCAGAGTGCAAGAGTTGATGCTGGTTGCTGATCCCTGCATTTGAGACGTTGCATTCCCCACGAGCAGGAGCCTGGAGTAGGGATCTGCCTTGTTACATAGCGGGCAAGTCTCGCACTGATATGTTCTTCTCATGTCACAAGTCACTGACATATCACAGCTGACGACCCTTAACGATATTGAATATTGACTTTATTGAACTCTCGAGCTACCCCGCATATAGTCCAACCGTCATAGTCTGCACGTTGGCAGATGAATGCATCCCGGCTGTTTCTTATTTCTGTCCCAATTCAGTTATCGTATCATCTCAACAGACAGTGAACACTTACGCCACAGTCCTTGCAAGAGCAGCTCTGGCCACAGTTGCAGGAGCTAGCTCCGCCGCAGTTGCAAGTCGATCCACAGTCGCAGGGCATGTTGATGATTTGAGAATGAAATTGTATGATTGAATGAATAATGATAAGTAGTTATGTGTCTGACTGAGAATTGTGAAATCTCCTGGGGGTCTCCCATGACTTATATACCCCAGATTCCCCGCATTTGTACGGAAATAACGTCGGGGTGAGTCCATGATGGCTGTCTCATGACGCATTCATGAGTAGGGCATGACTGGTTTGGAGGGTAGCTTTCGGGTCGTCGGTGTCATGAATGTTGTAGAAATAGACTTCGGCCTTGCCTAACTTGGATACAGAAAGTCACGAGGTTGACTCCAAACCGGTATCCAGCTGTATGACGTGAGTCGAATGTCAGAACAACGCGAGACTAAAAGCATCCGAATGTCATGAAGATTGAATATTCCTGGCCTGGTACATATGTAGGTAGTGTAGAGGCCATCCTCTAAGGCTTAGGTTGCCGGAAATAAGGAGCCTAAGAGACGACCTAAACTGGCACAAAGTCGTCAAAGTATTTCGTCTCTTATTATCAGATATCAATTCTGATATTGTAGGGGTCCCTCTGCAGCTGCGATACAGCATGGTCTCTGAATTCTTTCGTGCGGCTGCGAGTGCGAAGCTTTGCACCCTTCTGCAATAGGAGAGCCACAAGAAGAGGGTCAATGATGTTACTGAAGCGCAGGTCCGAATTGCCGGGTCTGTCAATGGTCGTTTGCTCCACGACTTCCAAGAGAAGCTCATCAATCTCATCAGGTATATTTGGGTTGAGATTGTCGTCTTGGTGAAGGATCAATTCCAAAAGAATGTGAGAACGGTAGGTCACAAAGAATGGTTTGCTGGCATCGTATAGTTGGCCTGCCAACGGTCGGAGAGCATTCTTGATGAATCGAAGTCCAACATTCTTGACAGCGCCTTGTTCGATGAAGAATTTTGTCGTCTCGAACTCCATATCAGAGAGCGGGGAACATTCCACATCCAATGTCCAATCTTGCCATAACCAAAAAATGGGTATTGAATCGCAGTCCTCCACAGACTCTCCCGGGTGCCAGGTTGGCTCAATTCTTGCGCCATGGCTACAGAGATATTCGTACCCTTGGCGGCTTTTTGAAGACTCAAAAGCCCATCTGGCGTAGACAAAGAGAGGGTGAAAGCTCGCATGTACTGGTAGGTCCAATCTAGCTCCAGCTTCAAGCAACATGTCCATTATCAATGTTGAACCATACTCCGCCATCCATATTATTGCCTGATAAATTGGGCAAGGAACCGACTCTTCTTCAACGTCGAAGGTCCGATCTTCCAAAAAGCGGCGTGTCGTCTTCATAGAATGGGCGTTTATGTCTGGATGCTTGGATAAGATGAGCTTTATAATGGAAAGAATCCAGTGGCATGAGTTATCTGGATGCAAGTATTCCGGTTCTAGCCAAGAGATCAATTCGGAGAGGGATGAACCGCTATAGTATCCGTGCGGATCTGAACAATCCGTTATAGAGTTGGCACCCATTTCGAGGAATGCAGAGATCTTGCCAATGACATTGTAAATGCTGGAAAAGAGAGTGATCGATGCGATCCTGAAAGTCCTCAAACTGGTCTATTGTGCCGCGGTCCAAGCACAATTGAAAAAGCTCGGGGCTAAGCCTTCTCTCAAACTCTTTGCGAATCATATCCGGGATGCCCTTGCAACGTGCGTCAAGGCGCGCGCCTAGATCGAAAAGGAGACTAGCAGTATTCACTTGATCCGAAGCCTGGAGAATCGTGGGAATTTCCCAGGAATGGCCTGGTAATGCTGGTAGAATACAAACATCAGCCCCAAGGGATACAGCCTTTCGAACAGCTTGATTGTTGCCGTATTTACATCCAAATAACATCAATTCATCGACTGCGTAGCGTCGTGACCGCAAATGAGAATCCAGCGCCTGGTCAGAAGAAGCGCTGCATTGTTGGAATTTGAGGACGTCAGACGGGTGAAGATGAATGAATATCGCGTCGATGATCTCGTTCGGAAGACGTTGGAATGGATTCATCCCGGCCTGTGCTCCTAGAGCCATCAGCAAAGCTATTCTTGAACACTCGAGTACGTACCTGTTAGGAAGCCAATAAGCTCGCTTTGGGTTGTAAGGCCTCTAACGTGCCTCGCGATGTAGGGATGGTAAAGTACAATTCCTATCTTCCTCGCAAAGGCTCAGAGACGCTGGTCGATGTCGAAGGAAATATTGACCCAGGTAAGTTTCACAAAAAAGGAAAAGTGAAAGCAAGAGGAGAGAAGGATAAGACAGATACAGTCTCTCGCAAACAGTGACCGAAGGGCCCACTTCTATTAGCTGTATGGACGTTACAGCTGCCACGCACTGCCAGAGAGAGCGGCATCCCGTCTGTCAAGTCACACAAGCAGCCGCTAAGAGCTTAAGCGATGAAATGCTGTTAGCATCCTGGTAGCTGAGCCGGATTCGTTTCAGTTTGCGTTGAAGAGAAACAAACGATTGAGTCGCTGTTGAGATGGTCATGGGTCTCTTTCCTTGTGACGAGGGAGTTGCAATCTTTCTTCTTGGTACCGTAGGTAGTGTTCTATCTGCCCATGACCTGATAGCTTGTGTCTAACGCTCACTTTGTAACTTCGTGAACAAGACGTTGTGTCCAAGCTTGAACAAACTAAATTCACACAGACGAAGTCTCAAGAATAGGATACGTCGTTAACACCTCAACATATCTTTGAACCTCAAACATCTAATTTATCTTCGCTGAGGCGCAGAGCCTCTAAATCAGGTAGTTTCACCATCCATCTCCACCAGGTCAGCAGTGTCCAACTTTAAGACTAAAAGACCAACCTTGCAATACCTAAACCCTTGAATTTGTAAATGTGAACTAGTATTCTTTATCTAATCTAACCGCAAAATCTAACCCAGAAATCAGTTAAGCTGGGGACAGCAAGTGGGTATCCAATCCACCTGGATACAGAAATTCAAAGGATTGCGGCGTAGTTTTCCCCCGATATCCACATGAAGTTTCACTTCAAAGCTAATTTAACAAGGGACTTCAGCCCTACGATATATCAAAAAGCGGCTCCTCGGAAACTCGGTATCCCTTGTTGAGTCTTCAGATCCTCTTCGGATATACAGCTCTCGGTGCAGGGCTTGGCGGTATGGCAAGGGAACACTTCACCCCAACCAGGGTCGTGGCATGATCATCCTTCGTTTACCAGTTGCGACACCTGATCATCGCCCGACTGTTCAACCCCTGCCGGACCAGGTCAACTGAGTCACCAATTGTATAATGTAGAAAATGTCCGGAATGAAATGAAGAATAGCTATACCACATGGACCCAGTTCTCAATGCATAAGTCTTGACAAAAATTATTGACTGAGTAGAAAATTATATACAACAAATTTCAAAGTACAATACGCGTGAATCCCCTTACAATAGCTATGGCTGCAAGTTCTCTCAGATCTCCAACACTGTATAGCTACCAGGACAAAGTTACAACGCTCATATATGTCATCTAAAGGTTACGAACAGTGTCACAGCCAGTAGCCCACTCAAAGTACTTGGCTGCGTTGTTGAAGTACTTCAGGTATTGACTAAAATCACCAAGTTAGATACAGTACTGTAAACGTGGATATGGATGTTTGTACTTACCTGTGACCGGGAGAGCCTTCACCCTCGCTATCGTCAATGACGTACTTTCCGTCATCAGTCCAGAAGCATTGCACATTGCGAGCGCCCATAGCATCAGCCTTGAAGAGATCGCAGTATTTGTGAATGTGATCATCATTTCGAGGCTCGGTGATAAGCTGCACTCGGTATCTTCTCAAGGCATCCTCGCTCCAGTTGGTGAGCCACTGGAGGGTCAGCTTGCAGTTTGCGCGCTTGTCGACTAAGGATGATTCAGTCAGTATTCGAATGCTTCTAACTTGTATGTGAAGGGGTAATTACCTTCAGCGGTATCGACGGAAGCAGGAACGGCGGCAGCAAGAGCCGGGACAACTGAAGCAAGAGTAATAAGTGAGAACTTCATTTTGTTGTAGTTGGATAAGATGGTGGTTGAATGAATATTGAATATGTTTTGAAGTTAGATTTAGAGCATTCTTAGAGAAAATGCTTCCAATTTATAACAACTCTCAATTTTATAGGACAGGCTTATCTCCCAATTGCTTAGGTCAGGTTTGAATCACATAGTCTCCATTACTGGGTCCGAAGGATCATAGCAGAAATGAGGGTTACAGCCTTACGGGTCAAATTAAGCGTGTAGTGTTTTCTGCGGTATAACTATCGGGCCTTTTTCGATCCTTGAATCGCATTTCGGAATTCCCATTCTGAAAGAATATATGGGGAATAAGACAAGACTGCCTGCCGACCGCTCAGCCTCACTAAACCGTTCCGAAACAAATTGTGGTTCTGGCGTTGTTGATTTGGGAAGATCAGCGCTAGGCTGGGGTTTTGCTCGGAATTGACCCACATGCCAAAGGACCCCTTCTATCCCCCAGTCCCTACTCTATATGGTATTGCAACCGTCTATCGAAATCAATGCAACGTTTTCACGGGCCCATAGAAGGAAAACACTCATGGGATCGTGCTCGGCCCTTTACTGAAGGATTCTCGCTTTACTAGAAGGACCGATGGAGTAGATAGTGACCTGGCGCTTAGATACAAGACTATCAATTCTGAATACGTTGGAGCAAATTACAAGAAGCGTATTACCAGGAGATATCTTTAACTATAAAGTTAAGGTCCAATTCCGACGATACGCTTCTTCTATCCTCACTCTATTCCAATTCATCCAATATCCAGCATTATCACTTAACCTCAATCAAAATGAAGTTCACTCTCCTCACCCAGGCTGCTCTCGCCATCACTGGAGTTATTGCTTCTCCTACTCCTGGTAAGTTGCCCAGCGTTCAAGATATACTCATATTAACCACGCCTTAGACTCTACACTTGAGAAGCGCAGGGATTGTTCATTGACAATCAAGTATGAGAAGGTCTTTGTTGAGGACGGTATGGACAGATACCGCCATTGGCTTATCACCGAACCTCGCGAAGACCGCCATCTTGATTTCTGGTGCGAGGCAGTGCATCATGCTCAGTTCATGTACAACCGACAATGCTACTGGGGCAGTGATGGAAAGTACTATGTTGATGTGAGCGTGGCTCGAGGCCCTGCTGGTCATGAGTATGTATACCTGATTCTAATGTTACTTCATCTTTGCTGACTTTAATCTCCAGTTACCTTATGAGCGCATACAACGGGGCGTCCCAGGACTATGAGAGACTCACCCAATGTAAGGCGATTAAGCAGTTCTAGAGGAACCTAGGACTGAGGAAGCTTGTCCAAGGGAGGGAAGCAGAAAGATGGAAAGAGGCACTTGGAGAAACTAGTATATCTTTGCACATATAACTTTCTTGATAATACAGCAGCAATTGCATTTTGAAACTCAATTCTATCAACACATCTATTTTAACGCTCTCCATTAAGCTCCTTCTCAACCTGCTGCTTTACCTGCTCCCTCACAGCCTTCCAATCATTTGAAACATCAGAGACACGCTTGGGCAGCTTCTCAAGTCCGGCGAATTCCTCAGGAAGAACCTTTTCGTTGAAGTTGAAGTCCTTCTCATCCTTGAGAGCCAGCTCGACAGCGCCGGCGAACTTGGCAGGATGGGCGGTGGAGAGAGAGATGTGGGGGATAGCCTCGGCCCGTTGGATGGATCGGAGAGAAGCGTTGACACCAATGGCGGAGTGGGGGTCGAGAACGTAGTTGATCTGCTCGTAGATGTCCTTGATGGTCTCGAGGGTCTGGGGGTCGCTGACACGCTCACTCTCGAAGGTCTTGCGGGCGCTGTTTAGAACATCAACATAGACGGGACCGAAGCCGCCCTTGTTCTTGAGGTCCTTGAGCCATGTAGCGACTTCTTGACCAGCTTGCTTTCGGTTGAACTCGACATCCATACCGACAGACTCAGCAAACTCGTAAGCCAAGAACCACAGAAGACGCTCGAAGTTGCTGGAGACTAGAATGTCCATGGCAGGGCTGAGTGTCTCCTTAACACCATCCTCGTGAGCCTTAACACCATCAACCTCAAGACCACCCTCGGCCTCGGGGCCCTTGGCGGGCTGCTTCTCGTACTTTCCGGTCTTCCAGAATCGGTCAAGGATATCGTTCTCGTTAGTCGCGATAACAAGCTTGTCGACGGGCAGACCCATGCGGGTGGCAAAGTATCCAGCGAGGATGTCGCCAAAGTTTCCTGTGGGGACAACAAAGCGGACCTTGTCGCCGACCTTGAAGTTGGGGTCCTTTCGGGCGAGGGAGAAGTAGGAGTAGAAGTAGTAGACGATCTGGGCTAGGATTCGGGAGAAGTTGATGGAGTTGACGGCGCCGAGCTTGAGGTGCTCGTTGGTGTCGGGGTCACCGAAGAGAGCCTTGACGATGTCCTACTTGGGTCAGCGCGGTAATTGGACAGAGTCGCTGTACAAACCTGGCAATCGTCAAAGGTACCGGTAACGGCAAGGTTGTGAACGTTGGCGTCAGTGCAGGTGGTCATTTGGAGCTCCTGGATAGGGCTGACGCGACCCTTAGGGTGCAGGATGGTAACAGAGACATCCTTCTTTCCTCGAAGACCGTGGATAGCGGCGGATCCGGTCTAAAACGGTTAGGACATTATCGCATCAGGCTGCGAATGACTCACATCACCACTTGTCGCACCAACGACAGTCAAATGGTGTCGGTCCTTGCCCTCCTTACCCTCGTTCTTTCGCGCAAGAAGGTACTCGAAGAGGTTACCGAGGAATTGCAGAGCGCAATCCTTGAAGGAGTAACTGGGACCGTGGAAGAGCTCGAGAAGGTGTAGGTTATCCTTCAATTGGACGAGGGGGGTGACTTCTTCGGCGCGGAATGTCGAGTAACTTCGGTTGATGATGTTTTGTAGGTCTTCGGCGGGAATTTCGCTTCGGGAGATGTAGAGGCTAAAGATCTGGAAGGCGATCTCCTGGTAGGAGAGGTCTTTCCAGCTTTGCTATGGGTCATCAGTCACAGATCGATTGCGCATGTCCGTCTGACAGTAGGACGTCGGAGTATAGAGTTCGGCTCGTTCTTACGTACCCATTCTGTCGCAGCGGGAATCTCATGGGGGAGGAAAAGACCGCCATCGGCAGCCAGACCCTTTAGGACAACGGTCTCAAAGTCGAGCTTTCAGATGTTAGTGAGTTGTCAGAGGGGTGAGACTTGATCGGTTCGTACACCATAGTCGCCACCTCTTGTAGAGAGGTAGACTTGTGATTGCGTATGTGTCGAATCGTTGGCCATTGTGTCTGCTTGTTGATGCTTGGGGAAATAAAAATCTTGGTGCCCCTCGTAGGATCGTTGGGGAATGAGCCAACAATGAGTCGCAAATGCAGCCACCCCGCCGGAATATGGATGATCCGTGCGGTATCGGAGCCGCCCGTTATGATGACACCAGCTCTTTGCATCTGAATCAATAGGCTCCAATGCTCGAATATCGCTGGAAGCTTCGCATATCGAATGGTATCAGCCTTCTGGGGCTGCGAGTTGTTGATTGCTATTTTGTCTCTGCAATAACTGGCGTGGTAGTGAGATGTATTCCCTCATAGCTGACATCGAAGGTCTAGGGTAATGAGTGAGCTTTTTCGTACTTCCAACCGCGTCACCAGATTGGGAGACGATGAGCCGTTTTTCTTCAAGATATTTACCTGTCGCGATAGTGAAACATGTTATCTCAATATTGGTTAGTGCACCTGCAATTTGGATAGAGCGTGGTGATGTTTGTTGAAGATTGACAAAGTACGTCGTTTCTCATAATTGGTGCTACCCACCAAGTTCATCGACCTGCCTGATCTGATACCCGACAAGGAAGGTCGAATTAGAGCCGACCCGAAAATGGAAGCTTGCTCCAAATGAATATAAACCATCGGAAATTTATCTTCCTAGCTCACAGCCAGTCTATCGCCTGCTTCAAACTCTTGAGCCAGACATTCTGCCAAAATCCTCCGAATGACATACCAAACTCGCTGATCGTCTTTCGCTCTGTGCCATCCCTGTTCCACCCCCAAGGCGCTATAACCAGGGGTAGGAAATCACGGCACAGTAGCACGATGCTGTATCTTGGCGACCAATCACAACACCCGAATCGTGCACTAACCCGCTATCGTCAACCGCAATTTAACAAACATGGGTCTTCTAAGGCTGAAGGACCAAGAGTCAGCCGCTCACGAGATGGCACGATCAAATGTCCGGGATCCTACGTTACGGCTTACCGTTCGAGTCATCCGGTTAATCTGAAAGATGACATTCATCCTGCTGCGCCTTGCGGCGTGGTTCTACTTTATAACCCGTTCGTCCTCCATTATGTTAAAGCTGCTAACCATCAACCTTTCGTTAACTCAGTCATTCGCTATACCTCACATTCGTTAAATCTTCAAAATGGTCAAGGCAACCTTTCTCTCTGCCCTGCCTGTGCTTATGCTCGCCGAGCAAGCTCTTGGATTCGGTTGCTCCACCCACAGCTACACTACCTGCGACGACAACATTGTCCACTGGTTCGACCCTGATGATGGAATGATCTGCGATCCTCTCGACTGCGGTGGTGGACGAGCTCCTGTTAAGACTGGAGTTCCAGGGTGCGCAAACTACTCCGGCACCGAGACACGTGGTACTTCGTACTTGTCCTGCTGGAAGCCCTCGACTACTCTCGCTACAGCATCTGCTGTACCTACCTCTACCGAGGTCCCAACTGCCGATGCTGAACCTACCAGCACAGCTGTCGAGGTCCAGACACACACTTCGATTAAGAGCCATGCTTCTGCGGAAGAGTCTACTGGAATTGTGGAGGCTACTATCACCGAGAACACCACTGTTGCTCCTGTCCTTCCTACTCAGACCCAGACCACCACTGAGACCGAGGCGACCAAGGAGCCCGCAGCCACCCCCAGCGTCATTCCCAATGCTGCTCAGGCTGCCAAGGGTTCTTTGATCGCCGCCGCCGGAGTTGCTCTGGGTGTCTTCCTTCTTCTCTAAATCCGATATGGATAGTTATGGTTAATGGATATATGATACGGAGTAACGGATCCGATGAAATGTTTGGAAGTATAATTTTGATTTAATCAGTCTCGAGAGACATCAGATATGGTTATCATAATAAGGGTGATCTACCAGTGGATTCAATCTTTCAAGTAGTTTCATGTTTCAATATTGAGTTGTTCGTTTCTTGCATCCTTTGAATCTTTCCCTCGACCGTCCTTGTTCTTTCTCAACTTCCGAAGGCTCGCGTGTTTCAGCTTTGTGAACGATACCGGCTTGAACACATACTTCCGCTCGCCGGATCCGACGCATGGGATATCAAGTCGCGTACATCTCGAACAAGCTGGTTTCTGTTGATCGCACTGCTCATGTCAGTCAGTGATAAAGGCGAGCAGGGGTCTTTGTACCTTTTTCTTCTGCCTAAGGCAGTTGTTGCAACCTCTGCTTTTGGGAACGCCCGGCATCACCACTGATGGAAACAAGTTTGATTTTCGCGCAAGGCCGCCGTATTGAAAGTGAATTCTTTTTCTTGTCCAAACATCTCTCTCTTATGATTTTATACGCCTTTTCTCGAGAGGCGTTTTGCTTCCCCACCATAATAAGACAGCGCTGAGTTCCACCATGTTGGGAATAGTGTCATGCCCTGGCGTAGATCAAGTGGCGCCGTGTAACGCCCATTCGGTATTGTCATCAGCCGAGGACCCTTAAAACTCGATATGAGGCTGATGGACAAGCTTGGGCTGGGGTTTGAAGTCCTATTACTGACTAATTATCCATTTTGGGGATGGTAGCTGATCCTGGCGGAGGCAAACGTTTGAACTTCGGTGTGATCTGCTGATCTGACAAGATTAGATATCGTCATAGGCTCCGATCTGCTTACTGCTAGCATAGGTATTCTTGATATCCTTTTTTAGGTCACAAATAGCGATATCGCGTGGGAAAGCGACGAAAACGACTGACTTGGACCAGCAGAGTTTTGTTTTGGTGACACTGAGGTAAACCAGGCAAAAGATGACAAACCTGGGCATTGCATACCTGCACTAGGTAGGTAGGTACGTATATTGTCATAATCGAATGCTTTGAGAATCAAAGCTACTTGCCTCGACTCAGCTTCGATGATTTAACTGTCCATTGGCGCTAATAGTAACAAACGAATCTGAGTTTAGAACCATCGCTAAACACCAGGAACGGATATAGAACCACTAACCAGAGTTGTAAAAGTCCATGTAGGTACTGTAAATTTAGCTGCGTGACAGTATTGACCAATGAAGGAAGGTGCTGTGCTGTATGTAGCAACCCAATGATTTATACGGGCCATAGGTCGAACGCATCATGTTTGAACCACGATGACGCCATACTTGCACGAGAAGTAGCAACCTTGAACTTGTCAAAACAAGCAGATGAGCAATCCGCGCGTCAATTCCTGCAGCCTAGCGGTCATTGAACTCTTTGTTTCATTATATCATGCCAGGCTTTATGAATCCAGCTCTGTTTATTCAACCAATTTGCAGTCATCAACGCTGCACACGACCGAGAACAAACAACAATTATGATACCGCATAGAAATTCAAGCGCCTCTGAAGCGTCGAATTCGTCAGTGCATGAGTCCAGACAGGCCAACAACCTTCGCCCTCTAGTACCAGCTTCGCGACTGCCGCCTGCAAATACGGCTCACACGTATCGCACGGCGCCTTTGACGCGAAAGCGCGCGCCCATATCTTTGGCTTGTGAGCCGTGCCGACAGAAGAAGATTAAAGTATGTCCGCCGTTGATATCCTCATGTGCAAGGTCTGATAGTTCATAGTGCAACGGTAATAGACCAACTTGCTCTCAATGTCAGGCGCGGAAAATCGACTGCGTCTACAGACAGACAGCAGAAACCAACTACAGGGACAAATACGAGACACTATTGGAATCACACCCCGCTGCCATTGTCTACAGGGCCATACAAACTCGACCCCGCGCTGAAGCGATCGAAATCGTTCACCGCATTCAAAGTGGCATCGATGCCGAGACGTTATCGCGGCAGCTCACAAGCGCCGACCTTCTCCTCCAAGTGCGGCTAGAGCCCGAAACCAGATCTCGTTACCAGTTTATCTACTCTCCGCTTATGCCAGAGTACCTTCAGACCACGACGAATCCTTTCATGAAATCTCTTATTCACGAGTGGAGTGATAGAGACGATGCCAGTGTTATTGCAGACCCAGCAATAGAGTCTGATCTTGGATATCGAGCACAGTATCTTCGACCGCATCATGCAGCTACCATTGTTGATTCGCGGCTGGATGATATTGTGCCTTCAAGGTGGACATCAGTTGGCGCTAGCGACAGTACGATGAGGGAACTAATACGAGCCTACTTCTTACAAGAATACGACTGGTTCACATTTTTCCAGAAGGACTACTTCTTGGACGACATGCTGAGTGGCTCTGACGTCTTTTGTTCATCGCTTCTGGTCAACGCTGTTCTTGCAGTTGGTTGTGTAAGTTAACGGTGAAAGATTGTGTTGCTTCTGCTGACAATTCAAGCAATGTAGAAATAAATTTTCCGAGCCTGCAGAATTTTGGAATCCGCATAGTCTGGGCTACAAGTTTTTGGAAGAGGCTCGGAGACTTTGGATACTAGAGATCGCTCATCGAAGAAGTTTGACGACCTTACAAGCTGCTCTTGTAATTAATTCAATCGTGAATATGTTTAACATGGATGCACTATCCTCAGCTTACATGGTACAAGCCACCAAAATGGCGCAGGAACTGGATCTGTTTGAGCCAACGACGTACATCATGAATAAGAAGTTACGAAACTCGTATGACTTGACAGCGTGGTCTTTATTCCACTGGCAGTGGTATGTAAAACCCCATCTAGAGTCTTCGAAGCTAACTATATCAGTACTTTGAGCTATCAGTTAATGACAGTCCCAGTCCTACAAACTCCACCCAGAAACCCGGTCCCAGACCCGAATCGTGATCCTGATTGGTTTGGTGAGATTTGGCTCAAGTACCCGTCAAGCTCAATTCTTATACCAATTCGAGTCGGGATTACGTTCCAAACCAAGATGAATTTCGCCGTTGTTCTGAACGAAGCCATGCTTGAATACCACGGACACTCTAACGAAGATGATCTGGCACAGAATGGAGCAGCGAGAATTATGGCGGTAGTGCAAAAACTGGAAAGCTGGTATCAAACTCTACCAGAAACTCTGGTCCCGTCTAAGATTGTTTTTCCTTCGCACCTCAAAATTCAGTATATGAGCCTCCCTCGAGCAAATTGAATCGGTACTCACACAGACCACAGTTTACACTACTGCCACGCCCTTGTGCAACTCTATGAAATCCTGGCCCCAGAAGGAAAGATTAGATCCCCATTTGTCCAATTTGATGAAGACCAACTATTTGAGTCTCTCTCTAAATACAGAGGGCACTTCGAGACCGTTCTGCGGATTCACTATCTTCGACATAGCTTTGAATATGGAAATATGATGCTGACACGCTTCCTCGCGATGCTCGCATTCTTGACCTTGAGCAGACTCGATCACTTAGCTACTGATCCTCAAAAGGCTTTGAAAGCATCCGCTCTTGACGTTGGCGATACAGACCCAAAGGAAATTAGAGCGACACTCCTCATAGCTCAGAAGGGCCTCAGCGATCAAGGAAGGGGCTATTACCTACCCAACATATTACTACGAGATGTTCTCAGACATATGACGGCGAGCGATGCGGCGCTGCTGCAAAGCGTCATTACAATAAAGCCAGAAAGCCCCGATGAATCGCGACATAGGAAGATGTACTTGGAGGGTCATTGTCCACCAGATATATTGCAAATCGCACATGGCCTTTCTCAACAACCTAATGACAACTGGATACGGAGGTTTGCCATACTGACACTGGGGGAGAAGTTAGGTTGTTCGATCTTGGGGATGATGTCAGGTGGAAAGGAGAGTTGATTGGTGCGTTCACTTTGCATTTTAAGGAAATTACGATTGGCCTTGCCACAATCTATATAGATATCCAAAACAGTAGAGCCACCTCTACCAGTATTTAGAATCTTTGCATAATCGATTGGTACAGCTCACTTTCAGCAACGCTAAACCAGTAGACAACAAGCAATGATCATTGCAAGAATAGTAGTTAAATTGAAAATCCTGCATGCTCATACCCTGGTGCAGAGACGTGCGTGTTGATTGCTGAAAGATAACACCAGACTACACGATACCTAGCCCTCAATGAATTTGGCATTTCCAGGCCAACCACACTCCAGGCTAATCCCAAGCTATGTTGCTATTCAATTGTTAGTCGCTACTGGTTTCTGGTAACTGCTGTACAGACGACTGTGGCTCTCTTTCAGCAGCCTCACTGCCGCTCCAGCTTGGACTGTGTGATCGTAACGGCTGTATGAATGGACGACTCTCTCTTGCAATGGCTAACTCAGCGTTGGCCCCTGCAAGTGCTATTCTCAAAATCTCAGCCTCACGCTTGTGAAGCTCGATCAGAGAGTCTTTGTCAGCCAACTGACCATGTAGCGCTTGCCTCTCTGCTTCCCTTGCCTGCTCACGTTGGCTGTGGAGATTCTCAGCCTCCTGGGAGCGCATTTCACTTAGCTGAGCCATGAGCTCTCTTCTCTCAGTAGCCCATTGGTCTTGCCATCGCTGCTGTAGCGTCTGGGACTCATGGGATTTGAGACGGCTGTGCTCTATGAGAATGTTGTGGTAATCCTGATCTAGGCGTTGCTTAACCATGACACTCTCACCGAGACTTCCATGTACCCCAGCCAACTTGCCAGCACAGTCTTGATGAACCCTCTCCGCTTGGGTGAGTTTACCTCTCAGGTCATCAACTGTTGCCCGAACAACGTTCAACTGGGTTGTGAGGATCTCGAGATCTCTTGCATCGTCTTCAGCCTGATGTAGCTTTGGCTGAGCCTGCTCAAGATCTCGAATCGCGTTGCTCAACCTAGCTCTAAGGTCTTGTTCAGACTCTTGGAGTTGTAGGATTGTAGCATCTCTACGCTCAAAACGATGCTTCGAGAGGCCAAGTTCGACGCGGGCACGTGAGAGTTCGGCCCTTGTCTTGTTGGCCTCCTGATCGAAAGCGCGTTGCGAATCGTTCAACTCATTTCTGAGTTGTACGTTCCTAGCGAAGCCCTGGAACTGATTGACGGTATCAACAACAGCCCGGACTGACGCAGAGACAGTTTCGAATCTGCCAGTGAGATCTTCACTGAACAGACGCACCGACTCTTGCGTGTTTTTGCTCCCAGACGCATCATTGATGGCCTGGAGAATCTCTTCGACGGTGGGCTGGGAGGCCTTCACGTCACCAGATAACTTGTTCATCTGTTCAATGAGGCCTGCCACCCGAGAGGTAAATCCTCCTGTCAGGGCATCGAGCTTGGCTTTCTCATTTCTGAGTGCCATTCTCTCTGCCTCAAGCTCTTTGAGCTCGCTTTGGTGGCCTCGTCTTGCCTCTTCAGTTTCAACTCGAAGTGCTGTAGCATCAGCACGCTCCTTGTCGGCCTCTCGGTAGGCGGAGACAAATACCTCGCGCAGTGCCGATCTTGCGTCTGCATCGGGTACCTGCTCCAGCCATCCGTCGAGGCTTTCAAGAAAATTCGCAGAGCGGAAGCCTTGTGATTCCATTTTGGCAAATTATAGCGTGTCGATGTAGAGGAGAAGTGGAAAAAAAAGAGAAACGGTAGAAACGTGCCCGAGCAGGCAGGCAACACAAATCGACGTGGTTGGCAAGTGCGTGCCAGCTGGCGCGCACTTGCCTGGCATGGCACACAGAAGCGACACCTTTGGTGTACGCGAGCTAACAGTGGAATAGAACTTAATGAAAGAGGGCTCGAAAGCTATCGTAGGATAACACAACGGAATTAAATTCCATCGTGTCAGTCGGTCGATTGAGTGTCTGGTGTTCAAGGAAATGGGTGTATTAGGTATACAAAGCAAGAACTCTTTACCAACCAGTGGTTAGGTATCGATAGAACTCGAATGGATTATAAAATGGGAAACACGATACTTGAGACACTGCTTAGAAAGGTCAGGTGCACCGTGGGTTTAATGGCGGAACACTGAATAGTAATTATATTTGGCGACCCGTCTCTCTCTGATCAAGCTGCCATACAGACCCGGATGCAAATCCAAGCTGCATACGTATACGACACCATCTACCGAGTTCCATCCACCCCCTTCACACAATCCCTACCTGTCTACCTAGGTAGGAGCCAAACACCCTAGGTGGGTAACAGATGAAATGTCCTCTAAGACTTAGGCTACACAAATAAGGTAGCCTAAATGCTAGCCTAAGGTGGCATAAGGTGATCAAATTATTTCGTCTCTTATACTTCCGGCGGTTATTTTTTCTGACACCCTACGGACACCCTTGCCTTCATCGCCCCTCTCCGCCGCTTTCACTCCATTACTCGTCAGGGTCAACAGTAGGATCTCCCATGACCCTTACCACGCGGTTTTGTTGAACAAACCATTCGAGGAATTTAGTGAACATCTCTGGCTTGACGGATGTCTTGGTACCTTCCTCCGTGGTGGCTTTGATCGACTTCCCAGTTTCCTTGGCGGCCGCAGTCTGGATGTCCCCGAAGACCGCCATAAACAGCTTATGGCGACTGGTAGCCACGTTCAACCGCTGCGGCTGTGCGACAAAGCAGGGCCCGGTATCCCTGTCGACAGCAAGACATAGGACGACCATTTGATTCTCATGGCCCTGGTATGACTCAATGGTTGATGTCTGGACCTTCGACAAGACAAGACTGGCCTTGAGCTCACTATGGATGAGGAGCATGTTGGCGCGATATGGAGTGATCACAACGATCTTCTCCGGTGGGAAGTTTACTGCGTCGACAAACTTCTCTAGCCATTCGATCATGCAGGCAGTCGCGCGGGGGTTGTATCGGGACTTCGATACTGGGTCCTGGCGGCAGGGGCAATCTTGACAATCGAAAAAAATGGGTGACATGGTATCCGGAGGCAATCCAAGATTGTGCTCGTCATTGACGAATTTTCGGATGGCGTTCGCGTATGGGAAGTTGCTCAGCGCGGACGAAGGACCGTAGGAGAAATGGCCCTTCAAATGTTCGTATGTCAGTTCGAGGGTCATGTCAAACATACCACGTGCCATTCGATGCTGAGTGTAGAGATGAAACGCAGGGATCTTCAAATGAAGCATCCAAGAGAGCCAGGAGATCTTGGCATCCTGCCTGAATCTGTTGACTGCAGTTCCATCATCTCGTTCGGCGCTCATGGTCATCAGAATTGGAGGTAGCTGCTTCTCGTCTCCGAGAATTACAGCAGGTCTGATGGAGTTACCGTAGACTAAAAGACCATCCGCTCGATGCATGGCGGCGGCTTCGTCGAACAAGACAGCTTTGGCTCTCCAGCAATTGAAGCCTTCGTACGGCTGTGAGGCTGACATGATTGGGGTGACAACAACAAAGTTGGCGCAGTCTATCACCAGTTTCATGAGTCGAGAAATATCATTGCGAAGGGTAATTGGCTTGTCTGCATCCCGTTGCTGTGTCACATACTCTTCAACCGTCATGCGCTTTCTAGCGATTCGTACAAGGTCTGCAAAATCCTCGAAAGGGTTCTTCGCAGGTTGAACTGTCTCTTCAGGGCTCTTGGACTCGCCTTCAACCTGGGGCACGGGAGCCTTTCCTTCGATAAGAGATTCTAGTCTGGCGTGCAAGTCCATCAGACCTTCGTTCTCGTTCTCGCCCAGCTCATCGATGCCTTCGACCTCGAAGCCTAAAGCGCGAGCCGTCCACCAGCACAAGGAGTGACGAAATTTCCAAGCGGAAGCGTCAAGCCCACTATGTTCTCGGATTTCGCGACCATTCAATAGAGTGAGTAGCTTTCTGGCCTCCGTGTCGATTCCATAGCCACGAACTGACATGGTCTTGCGGATCGAGGTGCCGTTTGACGCAGCCTTCTCGGCAATGTCGTCTGACATTGTAAAGATACGTTCCTCAATATTGTCGCAAGCAATGTTGGAGGGAGCCGTGACGATAGTAGCAGAATAGTCTCGGCTGAATCCAAGCATACTTGCGATGACAGCAGCAATATGAGACTTTCCGGAGCCGGCTGGGGCTGAGACAACCGCCATTTTGTAGTAGAGGCGGGAAGAATACTTCTCGAATCGCGGCCTGTCATTCTCATTCAGCTCAGATAAACACAAGTCTAAAATTTGATGGTCAATCGCGATGTCTAACAGATTGAACTGCGGAACAGCAGGGAGCGTAAGAGGGTCGTCGGACTGCAACTGGGCAGGTGATGGTTGGTAGACTTCCAGACCCTTCCCTGTCAAGAATTGGCGGAACTTCGCTCGGGTTACTTCGTCAGAATCCGCAGTGAATGGCCAGAGTTGAGCATCCGGACGCAAACGATGGACAGCATTGACACGACACAGCTCGTTTTTAACGCCAGAGCTGCAGAATAATGCAGCGGTGTTTTGTTGGCCCTCCGGGATCTCCTGCGCCTGTGCATAGGTTTCAGGCACAGCTGGTTCATAGTCTCCCGGTTTCACTTCATCTTTTCTCGATAGACGAACCGGGATAGCTCCTGTCAATTCGATGCCATCGAGAAATTCCGACATCTTGGGGAGCGTTGTGGCTTTGTACACAGCAACGGCGGCCGCTCTTAAAGCTTTTGGCTGCGCGGTTGTGACTGGGTTGTCTCGTTCGCAATCTTCCTTGAGCTTTTCTTGGGGAGTGAGATCCTCAATCTCCGCAGGTTGGAGTTCGTCAACCTGGGTGTAATGGCTTTCGTCAAACCCAGGGCAGAACACATGAACTCGAAACTGGCTGCCTGTCTTGAGGACGCAACGTCCGAGTATTTGAGCTTTTCTATCCATCTGAATAACAATGTTAGCAAGTTTTGATATATAGATAGAGGTTTGTGGTCAAAATACCCAGCCCTCGCCAGGAACATAAGTCCCAACATAACATTCCCTGTCTTCTAGGGGCGGATGGGTTGTTGGTCTAGAGTCAAAGCGGCTAACTCATCCCTGAGGGTGTAAAACTCCTGCACATGAAGCATCTCGAGTGCGGTGTCACGAAGTTCAGCGCTGTCGTAACGTGTTATGGCGGAGAATTGGCCTCCCCGGTTGGCTTCGAGGCATGCCTCGTAGTTGTCGGCTTTCCACTGAGATCTCCTGACCTCGTTAGCATTCACAGTCCTCTGAATCGGATGCAGCTTTGACTTACGATTCAGAGCCATAACCGTATGTGAACGGTGTGTAATCAAGGTCATTGGTCTGCGTGAAGGCGTCAAGAACAGAGATGTCATTTGAACGGGTGAGGAGTGTCAAGCGCTGCTTGAACAAGATTCTGCTGAGTCTCTCTTTGTTTTCGATGACATCGTCATTTTCGATAACCTGTCGGTGCTAGGGGAACTTTGGAATAAAAGGACCAACGCCTTCAAGCACGGGATATTGGCCGTCTGGAAGCTCGATTTGAATGAAGACAAAGTCGTTCTTTTCCTTGAAGTGTCTGACAAGAGGCTTGATCACCTGAAACTCTTCGCCGGTCACTTTCTTGGTCACGACCTTGGTGCCCTCGGGATATCGTGAAGTAATAGTGTAGCTGCTGGAGACGTTCAGGGTGTCAGGGTTGTTGCCTTGATACCAGGTTCCGTCCCCAGGTGCAGTTGAGCGAGGGAATATAACTTGGAGTCCAAGATAGTGCTGAGAATTGGCAGGGTGAGCCTTGATGAGCTTGATGCCCACCTGAGAATCAGGATAGATATAGCTGCCGATCCCAACCTGTGAAGTGCCGTAGAAGATAGCTGAGTCACTGCGATCACTCCTCTTGCTACGGCGGCCTTCAACAGCAGTATCCATGGCGACTTTCGCGACCGTCTCAAGCATGTCGGCTTTGAGATTGACAAGGAAGATAAATCAGATCTGGAAAGGGAGGTGCGAATCTGTAAAGCTTGTGTTGCTGATCGATGGAAATGGGGCATCTAGATGGGTAACAGAAGAAATATCCTTTAAGGCTAAGGCTATTAAAATAAAGTAGCCTAAATGCTTCTCTAAATTTCCATAAGATGACTAAAATATTTCATCTATTATGCTTATGACATCTCGGTGGTTTTGCACTGCATTCGGCTGGCAGTGCAATGCAGTCGCGGCTAGCAGACCTTTCCATCGAGCGGGATATAAGGGCTAGCAAACGCGTTACCAATACTTTTCTACATAAACAGTTTTTCTTAAAAATAACATCAACACCACCATCACCACCAACACGTTACCACTACAAGATCTCTGCCACGATGAGTAGCCAAATTGTTCTGCCTGACTCCTCAGGAGTCAACCTTGACGACACAGTCCAGCGCCGACAGTGGATGGAGAAGGCCTTTCGCGCTCTCGGACTTTGGGATAACCTCAATGGGAGTCTCAAATGGGAAGGGCACGAGGAGGCTATCGAAGAGAAGCTGTGTGTGCTCCTCGACAGCAAAGGTTGGCACAATGTCAGCCGCCCTCACTTCGAGTGGGCCTACGATGAAGGTCTGTGGCGCTCAGCTGGTAAGTAATACCCCGAGTCAGATGTGCTTTACTAACAGTGAACCAGTCAAGCGTGGCAACCTGACCCTTGCCCAGATCCCTTGGCCCTGGGAGGGCCATCCGTACCCAGCCGTCGAAGACTTGACGCTTGGTGTGTCTCCCGCGTACAAGGGATGGCGAGACCGACATGGCAAGTCAACTGAGGAACTCCCAGAGCGCGCATCTCGAGCTCACAGGTTCGATGCTCCTGATACTACTTCCACTCAGGGAATCGAATACCAGCAGTCCACTGAGCAGGTCGCGAGTTCCATCGAGCGACTGGACAGGGAATTTCAAGAACTCCGAGGCAGCGTCGAAAACGACCGAGAGAAAGTCAACAAGATCTTCGACAACGTCCGAGAGAATAACGCCGAGATCATCGAAGCCCTCCGAAAGGACAATGTCAGCAAAGACAATATTATCAATGAGATGCGTCAAGAGTTGAATGCCTTGCGTACCCAACTCGATACGACTGTCAACAAACTCCGATCCATCTAGACAGATTGTCGAGATATGAAAGACCGGTGACAACAGGACTAGAATTTGTCATTTGGGTGGGCACAGTCGCCTTGCGTTTTGCAGACTTGGTATGATAGAGGATCGCTCAGAGCCAAAGCCTGGGTTTGTAACGCGAAAAAGACACAGAATAGACATTGCGATAGAGAAGTGAACAATGACAATCGCAATACCCCGATTCATCAATTCTCTCAAGTGAACGTGAAGTCATTTGCAAAATGTCGTGCAACCATAAGTAAAGACCATACAGTAAGGTCGACGCAGTAGACAATGACATACTGACAGCATCCTCCATCACAATCGGCTTTTCTAGATTGCATTCAAACGGTCGACTCCCGTCGTGATTCTTCCATAGTGAAGTATAATCCTTGCTGAAGTAGTTTCACCGTTTGAGAGGGAGAAGAATCGTGAAGATCGACACAGCAAAGATGATGGTCTGTTCTCCCGGTCTGCGCATTCCCATCCGTTACCCGAGCCTCTGGCAGGAAAGTGCGCCCGGCAAGCAAACGGCACGTTTGCAATCGATCCTCAATCGTGTCCTCGTAGATGATCACCCATCCATCGATCACTCACCCCACGAAGTTTGAAGCCCCGCCAAGCGGTAGATCAAATGGAGATTAAATCATGGACCGATTCGCTAGCGTCGTAAGCCAGCGAATTGAAGCTCATGGAAGTCACTAAAAACGGCAACTAGCAAGCTGAGACGCGGCGGGATCCAGGTACCCTCGATAAAACGAGACCCAGCAAAAGAAACGACTCAAGCAGGCACAGATTGAACACATCCAAAGTTATGGGGGTCCAGGGTAACCATCTGCGAGAACATTGCCCTTGGGTTTAGATTATGTGAGAGCAAGTCAACCTGTTCAAGATGACTTGTTCCAGCTATCACAGAAGCGTGTTCAGTTTTCCTGTCAGTCAATAAGTCAAAAATTAATATAACGGAACAAATAGTACGCTTCGCTCTGTCGTGGCTAGCGTCCAGGTTTTGTTCAAGCGTTTAAGTAGTCTGAACATTGGTTGTTTGTGAACATCAATCCATTTACCAGGCACTGCCATGAACGTTCCGACCAACTCAACCGGACACTGCTATGGGCGCTTTGAGCCATGAACAGAGCACCAGGAAACTTGACACTGCCAGGAACATTCTGAGCAATACACGGAACACCAGGGAACCAGCCATTATAAAGTCTCGACTTTGTCCTCCATTTCTTCCTCTGCTCACCAACACCTCCATCTCGCAACTTGCAATCACATTACCATTCACAACAAAGTGATCATTAAGACAACAATTCTACCAACAACATCCGAGCCAAGAACGATAGCACGTCCCATCCATCTATCAAGATGTCTAACTCCACTACCAAGCAGACCCCCGAGGTCGTCGATCGCCAGATCGAGAAGCTCACCAAGGAAAACGAGCATCTGAAGCTTCAGATCCGCAACCGATTTTCCTACCAGACTCACCACCATGTCCAGGAGATCCCTCACTTGGTTGACGATTGGAAGGAGCAAGCCAAGAACAAGTGGTTCGAGAACCGCGAGAAGAAGGGCAAGGACCGTTACTGTCCTCTCACTAAGGATGAGTCCGAAGATCTTGCTGATGCCATGATTCAGAACCGCGATGCCATCATCTCGAACATGAAGGTTGGCAATGAGGGCTTCAAGAAGCAGATCGAGGGACTCAAGCAGAAGTCCGTCGGGCACTTGACTGATTTGATCATCGAGCGCTTCGAGGCTTTTGTTGTTGCTCGCGAGAAGATGATCGTCGCCGTTGAGAAGGAGAAGCAGGAGCTTGTCGAGGCCAAGATCCGACGTGAGGAGTCCGAGTACTCGGACCACTGGATCTTCAAGATGTAAGAGGCGTCTTGGGTTGATGATTAGCTGGAGGAAAGATGTTTGGAGAGCTGAGATCTTGACTATGCGCAGAAGACTCGGGGGATTGTTCTTGAAACTCCTCCGCCTGTAGGACCTCTTGTTTTTGGTCTGTATGTAAAGCAGATTAGTAAAAGGTCCTGTAGTGAGACAATAGAAACTTACCTATTTGTTGTAACAATGATAGCCCGATGAAAGAAGTGACACTCTCGTGCACCAAATTGCACAAAATCGTAAAGATCATTTAATACCGGCACCCTAAAGTTATGGTTCCCCGATCCCTTTAGATGCCTTCCACCAGCTCCTCACTGCATCTCGTGTCTTGTCATTCGAGCAATGGAACTTATACTTCGGGTCACCATCATCCTCCTCATTCTCCGTAAATACTACCATATAATCGATCTGACTATAGGGATCAAGAGTAACCGCCTGCAAGAACATTAGCGCTAGCTTCAAGAGGCCAGGACAACGCGACGTACCTGTATGCCAACTTTCTTCTTGCCTTTCTCTAGGAACCTTTCCAAGCTTCTATAATACCTTCGTAAGTCGTACAAGTAGCCCATGTGTTCCGCATCGAGCTCGTAGGTGATGAAAAAAGAGTCATCGTATCCCAAGGAAATCGTCAGAATTTTGAATCCTCTCTGTGTAAGGCTTTTTATGGTTTGAACAAGAATGGTCGAGACATTGCCACAGAACCAGGTACCGTCGAGCCATCGGGCATAATACTGTTGTTCGGGGCCAAGCGCGCAAATGTCGAGATTCTCCAGGCCAAGTTCTTTCAGATTGTCGTTAAAACCAGGGTAGGCTTGAGCAAAGCTTTTGGATAGCACTATCACCAGTTAGTCTATACTTCTTTTCCCTTCTGTCAAATCTTCATACCCCATATGCCATTCCCGTGACGGGCCATCCATGCTGACGCTTTGCTGTCCCCTGCAATCATGCATCCAAACTCTATCGTTTTCTTAGCCTGTATTCCCTCGAGCTTTGCAATGTTGCTTAAGGGGTATGTCAGCCATATACCGACGAGGAAAATGTCCAGAACTAACCTGGTCCACTTTTTAGGACTCTTGAGAATGTATAAAGAGTTGCTGAAAGATATCAAGAACGGGGACTTGGCAAATGGGCTCTTTACCTCGCCATTCTGATAGCTCTGCCCATATGTGACGTGTTTACCTTTCTGAGAGTCTTCTACTCCTGTACCCGCTCTTTTCTGTCTTGACTGTTCTTCGTTCTTTGCCTTCAACTTCTCTCTCTCGAGCTTTGCCTTCACACTTCGGATGCTCTCTTCCTTCTCTCGCTTGAGCTTCATGATTTCTCTTTTCATTTCTGCGACACTCTGATCTCTTTTCGCGATGAGGTTCTCCATCGTTATCTTCAAGGCGTGTGTGTTGTCTTCTGCTTGTTGGATCAATACTGTGTATCTATCACGCTCCTGTTGGAGCGCCTCCTGTGTCCTCTTGTCCTGCATCTTTTCGGCAGCTTTTATATCCTCCTCTAGAGCCTTTCGGGCCTTTGCCAGTTTGCGCATTTCTCTTCTGATTGCACTGTTGAGGCTCTGACCAGCTGACGTCTCGCCTAGGCTTAGTCCCCTGTCCACTAGTTGTTCTTGGATATCTGTGAGGATCTCGGCCTTCTGGTCTGTAAGTGATAACACAATTTGCCTTGCTGAATCTGCTGTATTGTTGTATCGGTGACAAGAACTACCTTGCTCCAGCATCCAGCCCCAGAATACTGGGGTCTCTTTCAGTTCTGCCTCTCGTCTGATAGCATCCTCTGACGGTGTGATATCCCACATGGTGCTGGCTAGGATCACCTTGCGTAGTGCATCTGTCCCGCAAAGTCGTTGGAAAGTCATCAAGTTCTGTCTTGCAGAACCTTGCATCCGTATGTCCGATATTCTGTGAAGGTATATAATTCCATGGAGCAGAATCTTGTGTTGATAGGAATCTGATAACCAGGCGGCAATCTCACGAAGGACCTGAGTATCGGTCTTGTCCGAGTCGTCAAACCCTGGTGTATCTATCATATATACCGTGCAGTCAGGCGACACCTCGTAAGGATAAACGTCTACTACAGATGTACCTGTTATTAATTAGCAAGTTAACCACGTGAACAATGCTTGGATTGACTTACAAGAGTTTTGGCTATGGCCGATCTCAATCTTCTTTCCAGAGCATTTGGCGATAAACGAGCTTTTACCCGAGCCAGTTATGCCCATGACTGCAATGAAGATGTCATTTTTCCTGCAGAATTAGAAATGAGACAAGCTATGTGTGTCTAGGTTATAAATACCGAGGAGAGTGACCGCCGCGAAAGTTCTTTGTGTTCCCGCTGGATTCTTGTATTACTGAAGAGACGTCGTCTATACACTCTTCGTCCGAAGAGCTAAGATCGTCACTACTTGCAGAGGAATCGGGAGATAGCTCCTGCCATCCCACCTGTAGGGGATCTTGAGTTTGGTCTGTGTTCGATTACACTCAGTAACAAGCTCTCTAGTGAGGCAGTGGTAACTTACCCATTGGTCGTTACTTGGAAGCAAAGTGTGCCGCTTGATGATTGAACCAGTGGGGGATCTTTGAGCTTATGTCTTGCGTCTGAACGACGAGGCTCTGAATTGAGATGGGCGAGCGGCATGATTTGGCTTGAAACGGGATGCATGTGTGGTCAGGTGTCGGTATGCCTTGCCATTATTGGGTTATTATGCAACCCCGCCATGTGGGCGCCTTCCTGCAGTCGCTCGTGGAATGAACATGATGGTTTGAGGAAGGTCCATACCGGCCCTAGAGGCAAGAAAAGGTCCAGAGATCTCATCCCTGGGCTGTTACGCGGCTGTTCCTTCTGCGAAAATTATTTAAGTAGTTCCTTGAGATAAATGTCTGCCGTCAGTTGTGGTCGTTCAGAGCCCCCTTCCTCGCGACCGAGTCTGTATCTGACCACCCACTTCTGGCTCGGCTGAACGTGCATATGCTTATTCTCTGCATAAACTACGCCAAAAATGACAGGAAATGCACTGTTACCTATCGCTCGCCGAGCGCCATAGCCACTGGGATGCATTAGCCCTCAGATCACCCATTCAAGGCGTTTTCGAGGCATTTACGACACTTCAACAGCATGGCTTTGAAAGACGATTCCTCTGCTCAAGGCCCAGTCTTAATCAATTGCACATTCCGGGAATCCGTTGTATACTCATCCTCGAGACACAATGGATCAGAATAATCCGACCGTTGAGGTGTTGATCGAACAAGCCGAGTCTTTCAGAACGTTCATGGGTCTCACGAAACCACGACCGACGGATCGATTCTTTCTTGTCACCGGTATGACAGGAGCAGGGAAAAGTTCCTTCATCTCGAGTTGTACGGGCCTTAACTCGGTCGTTAGCCATGGGCTGTATTCGTGTAAGTGAGCCTTTCTGCTCCCCCCATCCCAAGACTCCGCTACTAACACTGTCTTTTGACCACCAGGCACAAAGTCTATAGCAGTTTTCCAATACGACCACGATGGTCAACGTGTTTATCTGATTGATACACCGGGTTTCAACGACACGACTAGATCGGACATCGATACTTTAGAGATACTCGCCACGCATCTCGGCGCGTCGTATGCAAATGGCGTGCGTATACATGGGATCATTATGCTCCATTCAATATCCAGTAATCGCATGTCTGGACCAAGCCGCTTCAACCTGATGCTTCTCAAAGCCATCTGCGGGTTACCCATACCCACCAACCTAGCCATTGTCACAACGATGTGGCCAGAGCAACCCGATCTGACGAGGAAAAGGATCCTAGACGATCGAGAGAAGGAGCTAGCAAGCGAAAAGGTTTACTTTGGCGAGCTAATAGCTCAAGGAGCGGATATGTTCAGGCACTACGAGAATGGACATCGTGATTTGCGGCTCCAAACTATATCAGCACAAGGCATCATTTCTCATCTTCTCAGCAGCTCGGGTAATAACACATCTCATGTCCTTCGCTTACAAAGGGAAATCGTCGATGAGAGAAAGGCCCTTGGACAGACCGCTGCCGGACTTGCTATAGCAGAAAAGTTGCAAAAGGCGCTGCATGAGAATAAGAAGGTAATGAAGACATTCGAGTCCGAGACAACTACGCCCCTATCTCGCAAAGACGATCAGTATGCGCTGCAATTGCAAACGCTCAAGTCGGATACCAATAGGAGTATTCAAAAAGCAGAACAAGAACAGCAGAAGCTTGCTAGGACGATTGAAGACCTTCACGAAGCTGAAAAACAGGCTATTGAGCAACGAGTTTCCGACCTCAATCAGCAATTACAAACCCAACTTGAGGCCAAAGAGAAGGAGTTCCAAGAATTGCAAGCGTTGTATGACGAACAGGTCAAACACACGATGCGCCATTCAAAACAGATAAAGGGAAAGAAAGGAGAACGGAGCAAGGCCAATGTTTCCAATAAGTCTTTGAAGAAGGCGAAAGACAATGTAGACAAGACCCGCAGGGACCGCGAAAGACTTCGTGAATATACTACCCAGGCGGTGGGAGGTGTAATGAATGGGATTGCTGCAGGTGCTGTTGCCGGAGGCATGTATTCTTCGCCATGAACTTGAACGCCTCTGCTAACTCAGTGTATACAGTTATGGGAACTGCACTTTGCATAGCCATGTAATCTATGAAGCTAACCAACACACCCGTTCCTGGCTCGTTGGGACAGCACGTTACTGGGACATCCGACGAGAATACCTACTGATCAAACGGATGGAGAGTCTGGTTGGGCCTTCTATAGGTAAACTGTATCAGCTTTCAACACAGAAACCATGCCGCCAAAACACAGACTAGGTTTATGTATTTGTTAACCCACCTAATTCAGGGCCATTGCTACCTAATAATAGGTGGTTGGATGATTCACTGATGATTGCTGACAGTACAGGCAACCGTTAAGTGCCGCGCACAAGCATGAAGCTCAGAAATCATAACGATTTAGAAGCTTCATCGCATAACAAGCAACCTCTGCTTTCTACTTCTCCAAAACACGAGCCCACAAACTCTTCATATCCCTTTCCGCACCGCTAAACTACAGGTATCTAAGCTTGTCACTCTGTGTCATTCAATATGCTAACATAGACCTCCTGCAGATAATCGCGACATTTCAGTATGCCTGGCGACAATGTCAATAAGCAGGCTGGGCAGCAGGGCTCGGGCGATCGCGAGCAGCCTGATCGAATCAGAAAAGATGGCCCCATTTGCGTTCCCAACGCCGACTGGGTAAAGATGAAAGACCACGACGGCAATGTGATGGAGACTGTGGTCAACACCACGTCCGGTCACGAAGGGACCAAGGGTTTTCTGGCTCCTACCAGCGGAAGGGGGGTATATCGGGAGGCTTTCAAACCCGGAGGATTTTGGACGACTGATTCAACGTATCCAGTCCGAGACGGGATGCACGGAAGTTCGCTACAAGGTCATTCCCAATAAAGATGAGGACATCTCGAAATTCGAAAAGACCGCTGTTGAGAAACGCGTGATCTCAAACCATGACTGGCCTGAGGCTGGCACCTTTGAGCTCGACTAAAATACCAAGAACGAGTAACGTCCTGAAATGGATAGTCACCGGTTGCGATCAGGTATGGCAATCGCTTTCATATTCGCTATAATTCCGCTAATTGACTTTGATACAGCCTTGCTCGGAGCGGTGTTGTTGAAGGCGAGGGCTGGTTTCTAAGCATGTAACGTAGAGGGACGAGATTTTACAGGGAACAAGGAACATTTGACCCTTTTGAAGTCAGCAGGAGCAGCTTCTTTATAATCTCAGCTATCAATACCATGTCTCCTATCAAGTTCACCTCGACGGCTGTGTGATGCGTATGGTTTGGTCAACCAGGAAGGTAGCATGGTCGCGCCGAGTCTGCATCAGCAGCAATCGTTCTCGGGATATTTCCTCTCCATCCCAAACTGGCGCAATTTTTGCGAGGACGAATCAGCTTCACCGGTAACTGTACCCACGTCGTCCAATAAGTTACCATCCGTTCAGGCGTCAACATAATTGATCTTCAAGATAGCAAGAGACGAAATAAATTGATCATGTTATCATACCTTAAAAGGACATTTAGATAAATTCATTTTCGTACCCTAAACCTTAGCGGACGGGCATTCTTTCTGTTACCCACCTGCCAGCTCGGGCACTGAAATAGTTGCCGTTTCAGGCCTTAGGCAGTCTTACATGCTACTTTCCTCACCCCGCGGGCCCGCGAGCCGAAAAGTCGGGATTCCAGCAACGCGAGCAACGCGAAAATGAGTCATCCGCCGCCAAATGCAACACACACCTTTTTGCTCGATGCATCGTCTTCATTGCAATTGGCTTCATGGTCCATCTAGAACAATTCCAAATTCTTGGGGCTGAGCTAGCGAGGCGCAGTCTCCGCGTGTTCTGGTAGGGACGCGGTGGATCTTCCCCATGGAACTAGCGGGATAATCAATTGACGGCTTGACGTAGCCTGCATTTCAGAGGCTGAAGTTATATCAAATCATTAGGCTGCGGCATGATTGTGGATCGCGCCCTGCGCAGAAGTAAGCGGTCATTCAACGCTACTTGGGACGGCACGATAAGCTTAATAGCTCAGCTCGGAGTGTCGGGTGAGTATATAGCGTCCAGTGGAACCTCTCAATTCCATGACCATCAACAGATTCCCTAACAATGTCTTCAATTCAGCAGTCTCCCGATACCCGCGTGACACCAAGTCCTACCGGGGTCAGATCTCGAAGATCTCACACAAAGTCCAGACATGGATGTTTGGGATGCAAACAGAGAAGAAAGAAGGTAAGCGTCCCCGACGCCATTTCCCATACAATTTGACTGACCTTTACAGTGTGATGAGGTACGACCGCAATGCACACGATGTCTTGACAAGGACATCCCATGCGAGTACCCTCGTTTGCCCAAGTCTCGAACTTTGAGATCACCTCCGTCAGAGACAGAAAGCACCTACCAATCCCAGAGCCTCACAATTCCAAGCCCAGACTGTTCTCTTTCCACCGGTACCAGCGCGTCCGGTCTCTCCTCGCCGTATCTCGCGACAACACCAAACTACACCTTCAGCGCCAGCATTTTTACCCACGAGAATGTCGCACCGTTCGTGGACCTCGGCGCAACAGAACTTGAGCTATTCAGCTACTATCTTTCCCACGCCGCGCGGTCAATGGCCTACGATGACGAGGATCTGTATGCACTACAAGTCGGCTTTCCCAACCTCGCATTTCGAAGTAAGCCGCTCATGAGCTCCATCCTTGCACTCGCTGCAGTGCGCAAATGCCACGATATGCTCTCCGAGTCAGCAGACCAAGACTTCGATAGGGCGCAAGTGCGAAATCTTTTGGCTCTCGCGGATGAGCATCATAGAGCTTCACTTCGTCAGACACAAGCCGACATTCCCCATGCCAACCATTACGATCATGTCGTGGCCAATGCTCCGCTCATGGTTCTGTATGCAACAGCGAACCACGCTGTCCGTATCAAGCTATCGAAAGCACTGGTCGACAAGAACGACAAATGTACGAATCTGCCACCGGCGCAGCTACACTGGATGACACTCATTCGCGCTGCCCATCTGGCATATACCGGCCTTCTTCACTCCACCAAAGACTTTACTCTCCTCGATGATTTCACGACTAGCCCTCCGTCGATAACTCTGAACCAGCCTATAAGTGGACTTATTCCTATGGCAGAGAGCGGACCGACTGAGCGAACTGAGAAGCTGCTTATGCCTATTATTGCTGCAACATCTGGCTCTGCGCTTGAGAAACTACGTACGAAGGCACAGACATTACAATTTGCGATGCACCTCGCATCTTCTTGGGACAGTTCGAAGGACGATGGCGAGCTACAGGCTTGTCTTGTTGCTTTGGAGGCTTTGAGCAACATCATGAGCGAGTTGTTCGCGCCGAACAACGAAAGCTGCGGTACATCCTCAGAACAACCTGACTTGGAATACGGCTGGGCGGCATTGAGTCAGCTCTCAGATGTCTCGCCTTGGTTACGGAATTATATGGCCCGAGTCACATTTTCGACGCCACCAAAGCCACTTCGCCGAACAATCATGTGGTTCCTGAATCGCGTACCAAGAGAATATTTGAGCATCGTTCAATCAACATTTGATAACATTCCGGATACCATCCCCGACGAAGGAATTCATTGTGACAATGGTATTCCTTCCGACACTTCCCGCCTTGCAATGGAGATCTTTGCTCACTGGCTTGTTCTGGTCATGCTGCTGGATGGTGTTTGGTGGATTGGCGGGATTGGAGAGTGCGAACTGGCAAAAGTTACAAAATATGTGAGTCGGCAACAGGAGGAGCCATCTGGATCATATGGATCTTGGTGGCCAAGCAGTATGCTCAATATTGCATTGGAGATAGGGAAACAGGACTAGATTTGGGTATAAGGCTTGGGCAAAACTCTTTTAGACGGAAGCGGGATATTCTTTTGATTTTAAACACCTATCCAGCAATTGGAGTTTCTCAACCTTTTGATAATTACATATCGCTCAAAGACCCCAGATATCTCAATGTGTCTGGTCGTCTCGCGTCCGCGCCCTGACGGGCTCCATAGGAATGTCCTGCAGTCCTCTTGGTCTCTCGGTCTTGATATAGTCAGCGCTGCGAAGGTTGAACCCAACTTATGAAGCTTACCTCTTCTATCGGCAACATGGCATCCTCAGATTCGCCTCTGCGGCGTGGTGAATGCGAGCTCATCCTCCGTAAATCATCCTCATGCCACGGACGCTGTGATCCGTCCTCCAGAAACGCTTGACTGAAATTGGATGCAAATTCGTAATGTCCATCATCTCTTGAGCCCATCGGCCGTAGAATAGATCCCATCTCGGCTCTTGAAGACGACCCAAATCGTGATTGCTTTCGTTCGGACCCCGGTTGTTGTAGCGATGGTGAAGTATTGTCCCGGTACTCGAAGGTTGTGATCTTTCTCATCGCTGATTCCGAGATTCGGTCTAGTACACTTTTGAAGTCGTCAAGGAAGATTACATCGGATGCGCATTTGAAAACGAGGGCAAGCTAAAATACAGGTCAGTCGAGTCATATCAAAGTCACAAATGAGGCTTGCCTTCCAGAATGGATTCATTCCTCCTCTCTTCGATACAACAATCATGAAGATAACATCTGTGATCAAAAATATGATGGAAAGCAAAAGACATAGAAGCATAATTCCAAACCTCGGGCTCGTGCGGATCAGACCAGGAATCGTAAACTCGTAGTTCTCCCTGATCGCCATGACCAACTTGACGGTCGTGAACACCCACCAAGGGTCCCTGAATAACGGTTCGAGTAATCGCGTAGTGTCAAAGATTCGGCTGCCAAGATGATTATGATATTGGAAGTTGGCCCAGGTTTCCAGTACCCAGTATGGCTGGACCATGAGAAGTGTGATAATGAAGCCTCTTGCGCCCCATTTTGGGAGAAACGGTCGGATCTTTAGCCAGGCAATGAGGTTGTGGATGAAGTAGGATATATAGAGTAAAGTCGCGGTGCTGCTCAAGATCCTTGAATAAGTTAATCAACCGTGACCCATATGGCATCGCATTGGAATAATACCATCCATATTCGGGCTCTTCGAAAAATGCAAAGAAGCCATGTCCAAGCGCAAGCAGCAACTAGTTCCAACGGTCAGACATGTCCTGTGGGGACCAAGGGCGATCATACTTCACCAAGAATAAGCTTATGCAGGAGCGTTTTTCTGCGATAATTGCACAAAACCAACAAAATCAGAATGACAATGGCTCCGACATTGAAACCCTGACTCCATGCTTCTACGACCGCCTGTTCACGGGTCGTGACGTACGGACTGTTCTGGTTCGTAGACATCTCCTCAACATCGTGGATGAGTGTTCGGGAAAGTTGGGAACTAGTCCAGTCAGCGAAAGTCTTACAGGTCGCATCAGCATAAGCGAGGCAGAGCCGCTTATTAACTGCTGGGCGACTGTAACGTCATTGTTATTCAAAGTCGCCAGGGTTGTTTGTCTTGCCAATGCTTGGCTCCAGGGCGTCGAATCATAGATGCAAGAAAACCGCTGCCTTGACATGGCTCAGCCCAAGGATGTGGTTGACTGTGGGCACCAATCGGATCACTGGGCTGTCGTTCGAGTTCGAGGTAAGATTGCCTGTGCGAGTGAGATCTTGGGGTAAGCAGGTGGGTGACAGAAACGCTGTCCTCGCAGGCCAAGGGCGTCAAAATAAAGTGGCCTAAAAGCCAGCATAATATGGCCATATTATTTCGTCCCTCAGGCTCTCGGTGGCCAATTCTTCTAACACCCTAATGGGTAATTAGCGTCGACGACAAAAATGGGCTATCAGTGGATCTTCAATTGAGTTCCGCTAGAGCGGAATGCGAAAAAGCGTCGGTTGGACGTGTATCCACGCTATTGATGAGGGAATTTCTGTGTAGAATGAAACTGTCAGTATACGGCTATGGTTTCTTTGGTATTTCAACCCAGGGTACCTGGCGTGGGTAAGGAAAATCGCATCAGCCAACCTTGTCAGCTATCGTGACCACGATTGTCTTGGTGGTGGCGAGGCAGTGACGACTGTCGCTCGTATATCGAAGTTCCCGTCGTTCGCTGCAATATCGTGAATCCAGAAAATTAAGGACCTTGAGGGTTGCGTTTCTTGAAACGGGAGCGGTTTGTGTAGATCTATTGCAGACAGTTGTGCAAATGAGAGAAGGCACGGTAGTGAGGGATCAAGTACGCGGGGGAAGGAGGGTAGGAGCGACCGAACAACAGATTGTCGAGGTAAAGTCGATGGAAACGTGGAAGGAACAGGCCTCTACAACAATTCATGTTCAGCGTACCTTCCCTTCACACAGACCACTGATTCTGAAATTTCAAAATGGTGCCATTGCAAATCTTTTGGTATCCAGCACTTGTGTGTGAAGCGATCAAGGGCAAGCTATCATTATGATGGAGGTGATTTGATTCACGATCGAAAAGAATCTATAGATCAGCCAGCCGATGAGGTCTGAATTCCACGTCAAATCTCTTGAACGCTCCAACAGCGATCCGGTACGACACATACACATCACAGCTTTCTTAGAGACCCAGACATCATGTGTGTCGAGAAGACCAAATACTGCCCACAGTGCTTCCATATCGAAATAATCAAGTGGGAGTACTGCGCTCCGTACATGGAAGACGCCAAGACAATAAGCAGTACAGGAATGAGCCCTCCTGTTATCATTTTCAAACGGGAGTTACATAATCCGGCTATCGATCACCAATGTTCGGAATATTATACACCAGACAACTGTCCTAATAATAACTGTCCCAGCAAGATCAAGGACGATGACAAGTAAAACTTGCAGATGGGAAGTTTGGGATGGTTCTGATGTCGGTGGGAGAGCACTTACAGCAATTCTTTAAAGAAGAGCTATAGTGGATTTCAATAAATAACCACGTCCATATCTCAATTATTACTTTACACAACTAAATATATTACCTTGTCCATTCAAAGTCAGGTTTCGGAAGCCAAAGAATGGTTTGTTTGGACGATGCTGAAATGCGGATTGATGGGGAATAACGAGTCTTTAAAACACATCAAACTTGAAATATACAAACAGCACGGAGACTTCAAGGATTTCAATTAAATAGAACTAACATCGTCCTTTTTTTTTTTTTGTCTTCCCTTCATTATTCAGAGAACCCTCGCCTTAACCCGTTCCATAGGTCTGCAATCGGAGCCCATCGCAGTAACATAAACCAAAGCTCGACGCAGATGCCAATCGACTCCCGCAAAGAACAAATCGACCTTTCTCGGATGAAAGCTCAAGAGATAAGGCAAGGCTCCCTTCTATTGTATCTTCACCCCTTCAGTACTCTACCATAGTTCCGATGGTAAGAGTGTAGATAGACCGGCTACTTGTAGCCAAGTCCACACTACCAACTCAACTGGTCTCAGAACACGACAAACTTAGTTGTCAGGCCCCCTAATACAAGATTTCGGTTGAGCTTGATGATGTAAGGGTCTGAGACTGGTCAGATTCGATGGGAGTCTCTTGACCCATAGCCTGTTGAGTTTCGGCAGTTTCCATCTCGGCTGAGGGACGTCGTCGTTCCCAACGCTCGTTAGACTCCGGCGGTGTCTTGAGCCATTTGTCGAAGTCCCGCATGCACTGCGCCAACTCGTCTGAAACCTGTTGTGAGCTGTTTTGTTTTCGCATCCCTACCTGCCTGCCTGCCCACCTGCATAAGGCTTTAACGTTACACTTGTTATAGCGCCCACCCGGCGCTCCATACCTAACTAGCCCCTGTGATTTAGAGGCATCCATACTCCACCAGAAGGCCTGCGCAGACTCCACCCATTCTGGCAGGACGGAATCTCACTACCAACCTATAAATACTTCTTCTTCCCATCCTATTGTGCTACTCAGATCCATTCATATCCTCTTTACTCTATTTGTTAATTTTTCTCTCCAAGATGTGCGGTCACGGTAGCTCACCGTCGCCACCCCCGTCAGACGATGGATCCCATGACTCGGACGCGTCTGAGGGTTCTGATGAGCCAAGATTAACGCCCCAGGAACTAGGAGCTTTGTTTGTCGACTTCTATTCCTTCATGACTACCCTCAATTACGACAAATCCGACCTCAAGTTCCCTCCGCCTACTGGATGGCCAGAGATCACACCCAAGTCTTGTGGATATATCAAGTCCGACTATGCTGTCGAGGTTATGCGCCATCTGCCTTACTTCGTCAACAAGAGTACCACTCAATTCCATTATAGATCTAAGCTCCTCGATCTTAGGGCTTGGACGCCTGAGGACTTCAAACGTCACCACGAAATCCACGATTGCTACGAGTTTTGGTCATCCGAGGCTGAGCAGGATCAAAGCGATGTGGTCTGCATCGCCGAAGGCTATGGAACCGCCGGTCGCGTGTTATGGCTACTCGTCAAAGATTGCGAAATAATCGAGCATCTTAACAAGGTGGATATGATGTCTGAAGTAACAGTCGAAGACTTCTTTTCAAATCTCAGAGATCGGTACGAAAACTTGAAGCTTATTCCTGGAAAGGGCAGGATTACAATTGAAGCGGAGAACGTCCCTGAGCGCGAACAACGAATAACCGAGGACGAGGTGAACAGTCAAACGGAACATTGGGGAACAGACCTTGATATCCAATATGTGAGACAGATCTATCGTGACCATGGCTGGCCACATTCGTTCAATTTCGAGGCTGCTTCTAGGGCAGTCAATACTTGGTTAGAACCTTTAGACTTAGATTCAGAAGGGCCTAGAGGCTTTGTCTGGGAGAGAGTTGATTCGTGAAATAGATCAAGTTTCGGAAAGCCCAAGGGGAGCCTCGGAACATATTTCTACATATTTTCATCTTCATCTATTAATAGACCTAAATAAAGAGAGGGTCTGTGCTATACCAGATATTCTACCATACATTCTACCAGATACTTGGCGCGATCGAGCTCCAGAAGACCAATTCTTGCTGTCTCGGATGGAGAAATGTTGACTCGTGTACCATCGTCGGCAGTGATCAAGGGCTGGAAGAGCTGAAACTCAAACTGAGACCAAAAGGTCTCGTTCATGAGAGCAGAGTTGCAGAAGTCCTCAAAGGAAGTGCCTGGGAGGTTGATCGATTCGGGCAATGTCTTCTTGTCTCCGGCAGCGTGCTGAATCTCTTTTGGCTCGAGGCCAAACGAACGCCAAGCGTAGCCCAGTATCGGGTTCTTTTTCTCTCACGTCTCTATCCAGCGGAAACCTTGAACCTTTCCAAGCAAGAAACGACTGTAGATGAAGCGAAGGACAACTGTCAAACAGTCCAAGCCAGGAAGGGACATGTCATCCGCGCTGGGAGGATATCGATTAATGAGGTTCTCAGCCACCACTATGGCTTCGGAGCCCGTAGGATCGTACTGGCTTCGGAGGTCGTAACTCATGTTTGGTAACTGCATGATGTCAGTAAACTTCTCGAAAGTTGAGATATACTCACTGTCGCGTTCCGAAGATGTAGATGTTTAGAGGAAGATTTTTCTATGTTGTTAGGAGCGCTAGTGCTAGGTATTAGGTATCCATGGGTATATCAGCTTGCCTGCACTGGCACTTGGCTCGCAGTGCAAGCGGCCGGCATCAAGGCCAGGCAGGCAGCGCACATAGGATTAACTAGAGGTATGCACAAACAAAGATTTTTTCGTTCCCTGGAATTTTTCTCTCTACAAACAACAACTACGATTCACTTCTCGAAATGCCTCGAAACAACGAGACACAAGAGTCAAGCGAAAATCGACGCACAAGTCGATTTGAACCATATCCGGTTCAGTCTAGACGATCCGATCGCGGGACTGCAACCTTCGACCAAACTCCCCGCAGCGGCCACTTGGGCAACAGCGGTGGCAGTAGGTCTGAATCGTCCATCCCATCTCGCGGAAGCGACCCTGAGCAAGTTTCCATCCTGGGTTCCACGCCAAGCAAGGCCAATGAAGCTGAGATGGTGGAGACGACTGCCCACGGCGGCTACTCAAGCAGTCGTGATGGTAGTAGCGGAAGTGACTCGGAGGAAGGTTCAACTTCCATCCGTTCCCATCCTCGCACCCGCATGGTGAGGAAAGCTGAGATGCTGGAAACGGCTGATCATATCGGCAATGTTGCACACAAGCTCGTCTCAACGCAGATTGGCGATGACGGTCGTGCCAATTGGTACACCTGTAGCTACCCACCAGGGTTCTGGGGAGTGGCGTTTGATGAGCACACCCTGAATCAGGGCATGATGCAGGCGTATGATCATCTCAGTCTCGAGCGGGGCACCTCCGATATTGGCTGGACCATGTTCATACAGGACCTTGATAGGTTCGATGCTGTCAAGAAGAACGAGATTGAGTCTCGCCTCTTGAGGAACACCGGTCGTGCTGAGAACGGCCAGGTAGCGCGCCTCGTTACGCCCAAGAGGACACACTATCCTCCTAAAGCAAGAGACGATTGCCCATTCTGCCCCAGAGGAGGACATGGTCTCATCGATTGCATCGTCAACATCCCAGAGGGTGAGAGTGAGCTTGACGGTTGCCCTATCTGCAACTCGCTAAACCACCTCCCTTCCAACTGCGATTCTTTTGGGAACATGTCTCTCAGGGATAAGGTGATATGGTCCGTTGTTAAACGAGCCAACAAGCCTGCCTTGAAGACAAGGACGCCTTGGTACGTGATGTTGCACGAATGGTGCAATATTGTCACGTACGATTCAGGCCTCATCAGGGGCTTCCCATGGTCCAAGAGGTTTACCGAGATTATGAAGAACGATCGAACTTGGCTGTACCTCCCACAACTCCAGGACGAGTACGACGCCGACCGCGAAGTCCTGCCGGTTGACCCCGCGACGGCAAGCTTCTACATGATCTGGAAGACGTACTGGGAACCAGAGGGCCTCGCTTGGCCTTCCGTCCTTGGACCAAGGGACTAGGTCGAGTGTCAGCAGAGCATAAGAGATGAAATTATTTGGTCGCCTTATGCTAGCTTACCTAGACTAGCAATGTCGACTTCGAGTTTGTCGCCAGGTTATTGTTCGGTTTGGTGACACAAAGCCAGTGCAGCCTCATCTGCCCTCAGGCAGACCGGGGTTTGCGGAGGGGTTTCATGGATTCTTAGGTGTTTACAGCGCATAATGTCTTACAAGTAGTTATGTGCGAACAGAAGAGTCATAATGCCCGGTAGAAAGTGGAAATGTATTCAAAGACCTTATCTGATGATGGTCATACAAGTGGCTTAGCTGAAAGCTCAGATAAGGGCCAATGAGATAATCAATTACACATTGTTCTTATGCTTGAGGTGGCCACTGTGAACGGTATACCCTAAACGCCGTTTGGAGACTCCGCATCATGTCTGGGCTCCTTCTATTGCTTCACTCTTGTGCGCTTGAGGAGATTTCCCTTGGTAGCATCGCCCACAATCGCAACAACAAATTCCTCTCTATTTCAGCCGATCTCATCTCGTTCTCCAATTCCGCAATGTCTCGGTTGCTCGATTCCCATATTCGATACGCCTCTTGTATCCGTTCATTGTAGTGGTTTGCATGGTCCGAATGGAGACTGAGTCGCAGGTTGGTTCTTTGAATTATAGCATCGCGCTCTCTCCGGTTTTCTTCTGTGAGTACGGGCTGGCTGAGTAACTGAGCCAATCTCAGTATATCGTTAAAGACAGGTCTTAAACCGGCCCTGAACCTTTCTTCGGGAGTTGCAGGCGGGTTTCGTGGCGGTCGATTGTCTCCTGGAGGGGGCATCTTAGAGCCTTAGCTGCGTTGTTGTAAAGATACTGGTATTCGCCTTGGTAAGTTCAAACTGTTGATCAGGACGTTGGCCAAGTGTTGGTATTGGTGGTAGTTTCAAAGTACTTACTACTGTGTATTCCAAACACCCAGATATCGGGGACGGTCGATCTCAAATGGCTGAGAACGGAGCAGGGACGGAGAACAGTTTGGCAAGTTGAAGAGCGATACTTTTATAATGTCGCAGCAGGTCCTGACAAGGTACCGTATCGTAGAAACTATCATTGCATCAACGAAAGTTAGAGTAAAGGGACAAACGGGCACGCGGTTTCTGCTTGATGTTCATTAACCAAAATCAAGTATCATTCTACAGCCTGCTTCCTCATAACTCTAATATCCCTAGGGCGAGATAGTGACTAGGTTCAGAGTGAACAAAAGCTATTGTCAAAGGAATGTCCGTTCTGAATTCCTTGTGTTTGTAGGACCTTGTCGAAAATGTCATATAGCTGATAGAAAGACTGTTTGGATCACGCGGCGAAGTGTTTCTTGCAAATCTACCATTCGGGCGTGGTGAACCTGACTTTACAGCTCGTTCTTCACCTACCAGTAAGTGAGCTGAAGCAATGTGTGTTCAAGGTATTTCATAGATTGGTCAGGCTACCATGATACACGACAGAAAGCTTCTCTTTTATGTGCTTGGCAAAAAGAGATAAAAACACACGCTCGTTTCAATTGCAGTGGGTTTACTGTTACGCAAAAAGTCAAAAAGCTGGACGAGGAGGGAATTGAACCCTCGACCTTTCGCAGTTGCAGCAAAGATGCGAAGCGAACATCATACCCCTAGACCACACGCCCTAACTATATCAGGCGAAATTTTAAGAGTCACTATGTACGCTGCACAGAGCACCGCCGTAAGATTACCCTGGATCGCTTCATCAGACAACACATTCCACCAAATTCAGTAAGCATGGGGTAGCTACTGAGTAACAAAACATCTTTTCCAGCACGTGGAATACGAGAATCTAGCAGCAAAGATGCTAGTCTAAGCTGGCATCAAGCCGCGAAATGATTCCATCTCTCATGCGTTCAGTGATCTTCGTCTAATACATTGATGATAGCAAACAAACAGACGCCACTTCAGTCACAAGGCCATTCATGAAAGACTCCATAATGACGACTCATGCTGTAATCTTCCCCAGATTTTAAAAACGCCAAGCTTTATCCCCAGACTGCACCACGAACTGGAATGGTCTGGCCTCTTGTCATCAACCACCACCCATCACACTCGTATAAATGAACCCTTTGTGACAACTCATCCTCGCACATTGGACGCGGCTTCTGTAGCAATGACCCCCTTCGGGCCGATCAAAAGGACATTGAGCCAAGAGATGAAAACTGCATCTTTAAACATGGCAAAGTCTCGTTTTTTTCAAAGGATTCATCCGGAAATGGCAAGCCCAGTAGACAGTATACCCGTGCAGTCATCCCACGTCCATTTATAGTTTAGGAGGGCTCACTGTCAACCCTCCCAGGGTATTGACTGGGAGTGCCAAGGCAATAAATACTTGCGTCTGTCCGGGTGTTTCAAAGAAGCTATTTAGCCTGAAGAGCGGGTAGACTATGCACCTAGACTAAGGGTTTCCCAGGTGAATGGTTGACGAGCTGAAGACAGGGGATTTGGAGATTGATGCAGCCTGTTGGATGTAAGAATTTAATGTTTTACGCCCTATGATCTTGGCTTCGAGAAGTTCTGTTGGTTCGAGGAATCAGGTAAAGAGTTGGTAATTGAAATGCTGAGTGTACTTTTTATTGAGTGGCTGGCGATTTGCCGGTTATTCTGCCGTCATTGCCCGTTAAAGTTCAAGAATTTAGTCATCATCGTCTGAGCTCCTTACTCGCCTATTTCCTATGGAGCAATTGCGAGTCGGAGTCGGAGTAGAGCCTCGTCTAGCTCCTTCTCCATCTCCAGGTCTCCAGACTAACCCCGCAATTTCGGTAGAGAGTCAGGTGCTACACAATTTTAGATCTGGCATATCCCACGACCAAACCAAAGACGGCATGATCAGCGGTTTTAAGCATAAGCATAAACCAATCAGACATTACATCTCCACTCCCTCCATCAGCCGGTCCGTTTAACCGTACGTGAGTTTGCCCGAGTCTCCTCTCTTCGGGGCGAGAATCCGTTTTCGGGTGAGAGTCGACCGACAAGGGTAAACGCTACGCGGACGAATCGTTTCTTCTGGTGTGGTGCGGATTGCTGACAGAGACTTACAGAATCACACATCGCGATGCAACCCCGACATGCGGTCAAAGCAAGTTTTGGTGCGGAGACTCCACGTTTTACCCCAGACGACTGGTGAGTGCGGAGATTTCGGAAATCCAACCGCTAGGGCAGCAGTAGTTTCTTGCTATGCTACGCTACATCACTGCACCCTGTATCTTATCTAACCGGGGAAACCTGGGGGAGATGGCTATATAATATGATCTGCAGTGTCCCCATCGAAATTCTTCGTTGTTGGTTCCAGTTCTTCTCCAGCACTGACTGTCCACTGCTACTGTCTTACCAGTAGAGCGGTCCACGCCCATTGCATCTGCATTGCATTCATTACAACCTCAGAGTCGATACCCAAACCGTCACGATGGTCAACGTTGGTACTGCCGCCGATCCCATCGTCACTCGCCTCGTCGATGAGGATAAGGTGCCATGGTACAAGAAGCCCAATCTTCGTATCCTCTACGTCTGGTTGTTCCTTTGTTGTATGGGTGTTGAGATGACCTCTGGTTTCGATTCTCAGCTCATCAACACTCTGCAATACTCGCAGACCTTCCATCACTGTATGATCTACAGCAAATACTCGGTTACTCCCAACTAACCAATATCTAGATCTCGGCGATGGACGAATGGACGATGACGGCAAATATGCGATCGAACCCGGTATGCTTGGCTTCGTCAACTCCTGCTACCAGCTCGGTTCCATCTTTGCTGTCCCATTTGCACCCTGGTTTGCTCAGAAGTACGGCCGAAGATGGTCCATCATGCTCGGTTCTCTCATCATGGTTGTCGGTGCTCTTATCCAAGGATTCGCCCAGCACGGTAAGGCATTCAGACTCGAATGCAGCTCAGTCACTGACATCTTCCAGTTGGCATGTACATCGTTGCTCGTATGATTCTCGGAGCCGGAATTCTCTTCTGTATTATTTCTGGTGCCGCTCTCATCGGAGAGCTGGGTTATCCCAAGGAGCGTGCTACTTTGACCTCTCTTTTCAACTCTTCCTACTTTATTGGTCAAATTACCGCTTCTGCCATCGCCATGGGCACCACCTCTATCAAGACCAACTGGGCCTGGAGAATTCCTTCCCTTCTCCAGATCTGCCCATCTCTGATCCAGATTGCCACTGTTTTGTAAGTGAACCAGCCGTGAAACGCGGTTCTAGACTAACAGCACCAGCCTCCTCCCTGAGTCTCCCCGTTTCCTCATCTCCAAGGACCGCACCGAAGAGGCCGCCGAAGTTCTCATCAAGTACCACGCCGAGGGCGACCGGGACTCCCAGCTCGTCCAAGCCGAAATCGTACAGATCCGCGAGACCATCAAGGCTGAGATGGAGGCTTCCAAGCAATCATGGTTCGAGGTTGTCCGCACCGCCGGTATGCGTCGCCGATTCGTCGTCACCATCTTCATCGGTCTCTTCACCCAGCTTTCCGGTAACACTCTTATGAGCTACTACTCTTCCAAGCTCTTCGAACTTATGGGATTCACCGACGACTGGACAAAGACCCGTATCAACCTTTCCTACGCTTGCTGGAGTTTGATCAATGCCACAATCATTGCTCTTATCGTCCCTCGTTTCAAGCGTCGAAGCATGTACATGCTCTCAGCCACGCTCATGCTTCTCGCCTTCATCGCCATTACTGTCTCTCTCCAGCAAATTCAAGCAACCCCCGAGGGACAAAAGAACAACGCTGCTGGTATTGCCGCCTTGTTCTTTTACTTTGCTTACTCGCCAACCTACAACATCGGAAACAACGCCCTTACCTACAGTAAGTTTCTTTTCTCGTCGATATTGAAAATCACTAACACTTTCAGCCTACCTGGTCGAACTTTGGCCTTATGCCATGCGATCCCGTGGTATCGGTATCCAGCAGATTTTCGGAAAACTCGCCGGTTTCTTCTCCACCAACGTCAACTCCATCGCTCTCTCAGCCATCAAGTGGAAGTACCTTGCCATCTACTGTGGTTGGATTTTCTTCGAGTTCTGCATTGTCTACTGGCTCTACCCCGAGACCAGTGGCCGTACCCTGGAGGAACTCGCTTTCCTCTTCGAGGACGACAAGCTCAACGAGAAGGCCACCGCCGCTGTCGAGAAGCAGATTCACTTTGGAGATGCCAAGGACGAGCATCAGACTGAGGTTCAGACCAAGGAGGTCGCTTAAGTGGCTGTGTCGAATGGAAGAAGTGTCTACGCGATGGAAGATTGTCAATAGTAATTAGGACTCTCGCTTGATGAATATCACAAATTTGCGAAATTTAGTTTGACTGAATTGTGTTGGTGATGATGATCTTGCCACTGATCTGTGACCGTGATTCTTGATGTTGTCGAGCTTTGACGAACTGGAAATATTGTAGTTAAACTTACTGTGGTTAAGTACTATTCTATATTGCTATCGCTTTCACTGATGGTCGTTTATAACTATATGTTACTGGTATTGCATTGCTATTAGATTTACTCATATGGAAATACTACATTTAAGACCACTACAATCTAGGCCATCACTGTTTGCTTATTCCTCTTCTTGACGATCTACATTTAACCTATCCGCCTGATCTATTACCAACAAATACCCCGGCGATGCAACCCAAGACATGACTGCAGCGACGATCTGCCACGTTGGAGCCTGTAAGGATAAGAGTCAGGAGTCTATTCCGATTGGTGCATGGGAGAGAAGTTCTCTCGGGATGGATACTGCTTGCGGCATCTACTGACACTCCTGCATGGATGTAGTCACTTGAAGAACGGTGCATGAAGTTGATCACGTGCCTCTGGTTCTCGATCATGGTATAGGATTGGAGTTGAGACGAAGTTTAGGATAGGGGACTAAGGATACTCTAAACTCACGTCCATGGTCTAAACTTAGGTGAGGTAATTATTTCATATTTTGATTTCTGTCTGAGATAACGCATTGTTCGTGGATCAAGAGATAACATATGATGTCGAGTCTCTCAGCCTCGACTTGGCGAAGACCTCTCTGCCAGCCTGGAGTCTTCCGTTCGACCGACATCCTTTGTCTACTCGCGCATTAGATCATGGAATCATGTCGAACAAGTAGCTTAAATGCACTCAAACGCCCTGGTTTGCATGAACACATCAATACTGCTCCTCTGTTACGCCACTCACGCTTGATGGTAAATCCAACTTCGATCAACGTCTCTATGTTCCGGTATTCAAACAAATGACAAATGGGAAGCGCCTACTCTGTAGTCAACCATTGTCAGAAAATAGTGTCTTTGATTTAGGGTGAAGAGTAAACTTACTTAAGAGTTTGGCATAAAGTGGCTGGTAAACGATGCCTTGTGGCGCAGTTCAATCGTGCCCGGGCCCTCAACAACGAAACTCCTGGCCGCGCTGCCTACCACTCCCGTAGCAACCCCACCACCCCCGCCAATGCCGACAACTCCAACGCTCTTGTTCGCCGTCCCGCCGTTGTTGCTCCGCCCGTTCCCGTCAATCTCGAGTCCGCCATCCGCAGTCGCAGCGCTGGCTCGGGCCATTCTGTTGCAATGGCAGTTTAGTTTCGCCAATCCCTCAACGACCTCGTACCATGTTGAATCGCTCAGCCAAGATACTCCAGACCCGCTCCACCTAGACATACGCTCAACCAATCAGAGCCCAAGGAATTCACCATGCAAATCTACCAGTCTACCCACTCTGCTAAACTCAACTCCACCGAACTATCACCAATCCTCACAAACCGCCGACATAGAGCGAAAATTCTGCTACCATCTTCAACAATTCACTGGGCGAATGGTTTAGTGGTATAATACTCCCTTAGCATGGGAGTGGTCCAGGGTTCGATTCCCTGTTCGTCCAACTTCGGTGGTTAAATTCCACCTTTACCACACTTTTTGCATCTCTGGAGGAGCGCTTCCTTTTTCCTTTTCCTTCTATGATGAGACAGTCATTCTTTTGACTATCACAGTAGCGAAGTATTCGAAAAGTCTCAGCAAATCATTCTGTTGAAGAACAGGCTGTTGGTGCTGATATGTACCATGCGAATAGCTCGAGCCACAGGTCCGACTTCTCGGAAATATGGAAGACAACTTATCTGTCTATGAAGAATGAATTTGACCCTACAATCGTGGAATTTGACCAGATGACAAGCCCAGCCTGTCACATAAGTCGTCATAGCGATTACTCGGACTCAGGCAGTGACACAGCTGATATGTCTATCATCGAAGTAAGCAGCGATAGCACAAGCAACTCGGACACGGATAACGAAAGCTCTCTTACCGACGACCATGGTGACGACGAAGCGAATTACTTTTTTGCACCATCACCAAATTCATACGGTGACCACACCTCATTTTTTCGTCAAACTCCTTTTAACTGAATTTCGACTTCTCAATTCTCTCCGTCAGCCGTGTTCTCCGGCAGGTATTTCTTGTCCTCATGTACCACGCCGAAAGGACTATCTCCTAAACATTCTCCAGGTTTTGTTCTTAATCGTCAACGCAATTCTTTCTGGCTTATTGAAATACCCTATTGCTACGTATTCGACGTGAGTCCCGCAATAACGCTGTGAATAATCTGACTTGGCTAAGCTGACTATCATCAGCAGGCTACAGCATGGCGGAGCCTGTGGACGGCTTGACGGCGTTACGCCCATATGCGCAGACGGATTTCGACCTTTTGCACGAGGATCCTGCCGGCCTAGAGGGGCTTGATCGGGACTATTTTCCCCCATTGCCCCTGAAGGATCTACCTCTAGAACGAGTCCGTGAATTTCATGAAAAGATCGTCACTGACATCTTCACCACGGCCGGGGTAAATCGCCAGGATGCCCTCCCGTGCTGGAGCAGATGTGTCAGTCGTCTAGATAATGAGGAGTTTTACCTCACCGAGATTATTACCACGGCTGGCAGTTACAACACTATCAGGGCTGTGATAAGGCTTTCGAGCTGCCTCGCTCTCCCGGGCAAATCCCCTGTTTGTCTGCTCCTGTTCTGGTCAGCCTGATTGAACTTCTCAATTACGGATGAGTAACCCTTCAAAACCTGACGATTGCAGCTTGGAGATGCTTGATCGACCGGTGGCTGCTTCTCTCCAGACTGCTATTCAGGTGTGGCCTCAACTGAAACAAGACCCGTTCCTTATTGTCGAGGGTTACTTCACCATGGAGCCAGTTATAGGCTTCAGAGACGGAGTTTGGGCTGTTAAGACCGCGGTGCCAGCTCCCAACATGTACTCTGTTCCTATGAAGCAGCAGCTTGCAATCCTCCGCATTTCCCCTACATTCAGCACCGATATGTTGGAGCCTGATGAAACCAATATACGAGCACTTAAGCGGGTTACTGCCACGTTTCTTGTAACAATGAATCACTTCTTGATTCTCCATCTCGGCCTGGTTGCATCACTCGTCAGCAAGCTCTTAACAAGGGAGGCGATTTGATCAAGAGGATCAGGGAACCAGCGATACCGCAGGGGCCCCTCAAAGACTCCATAAAGAACTGGCTAGATCCCCACACCTTTCTTGTTCTGCCTGTTCAGTTGAAGCGCGATATCGTTTGGTAGTACCGAGAATATTGGTCAGCTTCACTCAACTTCAATCATTTTGCGGCCACTATGGAACAAGATATTCCTGAGACTACCTGGACAGAAAGGCTTCAAGGAAACAGTACCGACATTCTGACTGCGAATCTTATCAAGCCGGCACTTAAGGGCCTCAAGGAAGTCATGCGTGATCTGCCCGAAAGCTGCAAGCAGCAAAAGCTTCGGATCAAGTCCAGCATAAACAAATTGGAGGACACCTTCAAATTTATTCATCACCAGCGGAAGTCGCAGATGCAGTCCGAGAAGCAGCAGGTCGGTCTCTTTGAATCCCTGAAGGCGACTTCGACCAAGCTTGTGGCTGACCTAACTGAACAAGTCCATCGTCTTACGGTTGCTGCCGCTCGCCCTTCGCCTACCGCCGATCCTTCAGCCACTCCGGTGACCACGGCAGATATCGAAGCGGCTATGACCAATTTGATCAAACGCGAGATCCGCTACGAGCACGAGCACCAGTCGTTTATTTCAGACGACGGGCCCCAAGACCTGAAGGAATTGTTTGCTATGTTTCGCTACGACAACATCCCTATCCCTTGACAACTTCACAATGTAGCCGGAGAAATTTGTACCGATGACCAACTTCGGGAGGTTTTACATCTGGAATAACTTGAGGAATTTCTCCAAACCAGATGCGTTAAAGCTTCAGGAAATTATCTGGCTGTCGCCTCTGGAAGCTCGCCGGGTTATTTTTACCCTCTTCTTTTTGGTTTTCGTTCCGGTTTATTGTTTTGTTAAGTACGCATTACGGGCATCTTCAGATGTCTCACCGTCAAACTTTAAGTAGCTTCGGGTTGCTTCGGTCTTTACGCAGCACAAGGTTTTGGGCACACACATGAACATGATGGTTCAGTATTGGCGACATGTCAATTATGAGGTCCGGACCCGCGTCAATACTTGACTTGCCGTCTTCACGGAAGAAGAATTTTGTTCGGTTTGTCTTCCCCAAATCAAAAGTTATGATAGTTTAATTGAACATTGAAATCTTCAAATCCGGTTCGTGCAGTAACAGTGATATATGTCTTTCAATATCTTTAGATCAAGGTTATGGCTACCTCAGGGACGATGATTTGACGAGTGAATGATATTTAGACCAGTGCTTTCAAACAACCACATGGTGCTGAACCTAGAAACCTGTTACTAACCTTCGACAGAGACGACGGCTAGTCTTAACGCGCAATAAGCTCAAGCTTCTCCAGCTCTTACTCCGCCATCGCTGATATCGGCCTCAGCACTGCAATACTGTACACCCCGCTGGGCGTACTCACATTCGTCATTTGTCACTGATTGAATTTGCCACTGGTGAGACATTGTTTGTCGATGTATATAGTATGTTCATACAAATTTCTCATCGGCTACCCTGAGCAAAGTCCTTTCAGCTGCAAATCCAGCCTTCGGTTGAGCAGAGGGCAGCTGCGTGCCACCTGGCACCATTTGGCCCCTACTAGCAGCCGCACCCTCCTGCATCTAACACAAAAGGTTCCCTCCGAAAAATTATATCCTCCACTTCCAACAGCTTCCATCCCCATCTTTTCCAACTAGCCGTTGATATCCCCTCACCAAAAGAATGAAAATATTTCCATCGGCCGACAGATGTCGAGCTTTCATCCGCTCTGATTAACTCTTCTGAGCAGCACCCGTACGCAAACTACCACACCTCAGCCACTTCTCAACATGTCTCCCACAAACACTGCTATGGAAAAAAAGACTGCCTGTATCAACTGGGCTGTGCTCAATACATACCTCCAGAATAAAAAGGTTTATTTCCACCCTACATTATCGCTGTTAAGCCTAACGAAACTGACCATTGTTCCAGGCTCCCCAGATAGTCTTGGCTGCAAGTTCGTGGACGGCAACCAAGGATCCTAACGCTGTTCGGGGAAGACCATATCTCCAAATGGCTCCCTGCTGCTATCCTGCACTACGAGCGCGACCAAGGATCATACTTCTTCATCGAGATCAATGATGATTTGCCTGTCGGCCAAGTCGCTTCCCGCAAGAACCCCGGCGAAGGTCTAGGGACCGTCGGCGCCAAGAGTCCTTCTGAGAATGCACTCAGTCTTCTTCCTTACGACATTCTTGAATTCTTGAAGAGCAACATCAAAGAAGTCCAAGATGATGAAGACACCGAGGATGCGATTATCTCTGAGACATCCGCGGACAGCATGAGTGATGGGGAAGAAATTGTCACAGTCACTCGCACACGAACTCGAGCGGAGTCTATCGAAAGCTGGAAACCTCTTGGTCGGTCTCAACAAAAAATCCCAATTTGTACTATCTCAAGACTATGGAATCAATCAAACATGTTCTGGAGCTCCTACCTCGTGACATTGCCTTGCCCGTCATCTCCTTTATCTTAATCATCACCTGGCTCTACACTGTCCGCCTTACCTGCTGCGTCTGGTGATACATTTCGGAGTCTACAATGAAGATTCTTATGTGGTTTGTGATCCTGGTTTCACTTTTATCCGCTTGTGAATACACAGGAAGATAGTGGACCTGGAAGTCCTGGTGACCTTCTGGTTACCCTTTACCTATCGATATGTTTCCTTTATAGCACATATGCCTCAAAAGCGAGCCCTACTAAAAGCCTGTTGGCAGGTCTTCTCTCCACCAACAGTATTCTGCGCTTCCCTTAAATCTACATTTGACAGCTGGGTTTCGGCTCATCAAACAAATCAAGAAGAGCACTGAGGAGTGCAAGCACATCCAAGGTGGGAAGAAGGTTCTCGACCGGTACATCGCCGCCCAGACCGATTCGGATAAGAAGAAAGGCACCAAAAAGCCTAAGTTCCAGGGTAACTTTGTCACCCAGGCGCAACAACTCCGAAATTTCATCAATGCGAACCGCGATTTTCAGACTCCCGGCAAGTCTACTTACGTCCGTGACAACCCCTCTGTCACCCCTGGCGCCGATACCAACACTCGAGCGATGACCCGCCTTCAAGGCTTAGCAGTTCTGCATTGAATCGGCCATGGTATTAGTCTAAATGTCATTGCCGATATTCTAAACCAGTTTCGCATCAGGCTTGGTCAAGGCGACGATGTTGAAGACAGGGACACGGACAAAAGCAAAGGCAAACATCCTATCAGTTCAGAGGAAAATTTGATCGACTTCTTGAAACTGAGAATGTTCTTGTCAAGGTACCCAGGTTGGTATTCTCAAAGGACTGGTCTAATGTCATAATTATCAAATCATTTCGTCCCTGACTATTTTTGAGTTTTTCCGAGGCGTAAGTCCCGAAGTATACAGATATCCAAAGGTATGTCACTGTTACTGCACAAGCAGGATTTTATTACTAATTGTTCAGTTAATTTGAGCTTTTTCTTTTAGGCGCAGGCCTTAAAGTAAAGAGATAAAATCAACACAATGATAATCGCAGATTTCGAACCTAAATGCTAATAAAGGTCCGATCTGAAGGTTTATATCGTGAGTCATACAAAGTTAATATCACAATGAATACTATAAAAGCTTCCCTCCTTCTAAGGTCTTAGCAGTTCAATTTTTCCTGACTATCATCATCATCAACACCGAATCAAACTTTTCATCATGTCGATCAACTGGCCGCCACATTGCATAGACCCCAAAGACGTGAGGGCAGCGATCAGGGGGTCGCGCTCTAGGAACAAGCCTTATCGACTCGCCTGCGTTCTATGTGTCTACTTCCAACAAGACGGGGCTGAGGGCCTCCAAGTAGGAGGTACGAGCGAACTGTGCGAGATGCCTTCTCACGACTTCACGGCTACGAGGCCGTGACCTTCCAAATTCCGAAAGGCAAAGACAACCAACCGACAGAAGCACTGGCGGAAGCGCTCCGTGAACTTGTACAAGGAATGGGGGACGACTGCTTGGCAATACTGCATTACATCGGCGATAGTGTTCAACCAGACGTCACTACTGGTAACCCAAGTCAGTTTCATATCAGGCCCAGTCGAGGCGACGATTACACAGATTCTGCACCTAACCAAGACGAAGGTATGGATACGAACAACGACAAAGGCAAGCAAGCATCCCATAATTTCAGAACAGGACTCTATCGACTTCCTGAAACTGAGAAGAGATATCCTTGACGTGTCTCCAGCGAAGGTTCTCATGCTTCTCGATTGCTGCTACGATGCTGAAGGTGGCACATGTCAAGGCGGCAAAGAGTTGATCGCTGCTTGCAATTTCAAACAGCAATGCGGACGTGGTGAATCAGGATTCAGTACCCAGTTGGTAAATCGGCTACAGCACGCTCACAACCGCGGACAGATCCTCAGTACCCCAACACTGTACAACAGGTTGGCCACCAAGCATTTTGAGTTGAAGGATGAAACTCCCAAGTTGGCCACTTTGCCAGTCTTTCTACGCCATGATTGCCCGTTCCCCGCTCTGATCTTGTACCCTATGTCACCAGGTACCAACAGATACTGGGCGGCAGCACCGAATTCAGGCACGGTGTTCCAGCCAGCCAATGTCGTCTTGTCAATTCAGGTCCAAGAACCAGGTTCGGGTAGAATGAACGCAGTGGGTCAAATTGAAAGCAGCTTCTCAGGTGCATCACAGCATATTCGAATAGACCGTGTGTACCCTTCTGCATCTAAGCTTACCTTGGTAGTGCTTATGACCACATTCGCGGTATGGTATAGGTTGCCCAGAAATCCTGCTATCACGTTTCTCGGGATTAAAGTCAACAAGGATGCTTCATTATACCCACCTCAGGGTATGAGGACAGTAACATGGTCAGGCCGCTGACAGAAGAGGAGCAAAAGAAACTTAGGGGAGGGAAAGCTAAGAGACGAAATGATTTGACGGGTTTAGGACATTTTAGACCAGTCCTTAGACTGTTTAGAAATTGAAATTGAGAATCATCAACCCACTTTGAGCCTCTTCATGATAGTGACACAAATTTCTTTGAGGTTGATAAGACGTCGATGTGGTGTGTAAGACGCGTCCAGTACGTACGTAGTGGGGCTACGTCATTCTAGTTTGTCAGCCACAACAGCACCTGAGATAGCCAAGGCAGCGATTTTTCTACATACCTAGGCAGCGAAAAGACAGGAAGGCAAGAATTCAGTTTCAATGTAAAAAAATGCAAACATGAAAACTTCGTAAATCCTTGGACTCAATTCTCAACAGACTGCTGTGGCGTCGCATCAGAATTCACCAGCACAGCCACAATTATTTGCCACAGATCTTTACTTCCCCGAGCTTCTGTTGAGTGTGGCGCAGCTGACAGGCATGACGCTAGAAGGCTGGGCATCACCTGTGTCGCCTCTAAGCCCAAAGAACGCTTGGCAGCCGCGCAAACCGTCACAGAGGCAGCCAAGAAAGAACGAATCAAAGCCCGAGCGTCATCATTTATAAAATGACCCATGACGAATGCCCTGGCTGAAACCATTCCCTCTTTTCCGTCTCAATTCTTGATTTAAACTTGTATCAAACACATACAAATACGACACCACACTCACTGCTACTGCTGCGACTGCGACAACTGTTAATACTTTGCCTGCGAGAGAATGGGCTCTCTGTTCGTCATACCCCCAGACCAAGACGCCCGGCAAGCCGCTGACTCTCTTTCTGCTAGGCAAAACATGCGCCCTTCACTCGATTCTTCCCTGGGAGACCAGGGCCTTGCTACCGAGCAACGCAGTCTTTTAGATCTCATCGACAAGCTTCAATTCGCACAGCTCGACGATGTCAAACTTCCTCAGATCGTCGTCGTAGGCGACCAGTCCGCTGGAAAGAGTTCAGTCCTCGAAGCTCTCACCGGTACACCCTTCCCCCGCGAGGCCGGCGCCTGTACACGATTTGCGACAGAAATTCGCATGCGACGAGCGAAGGAAACAAAATTAAAGGTTTCCATCATTCCCGACAAGAACAGATCTCAAAGTGACCAGGCCCGTCTACTTCAATATGGCGGCGACGTCACTGGTGACACCCCGTTCGATGCGATGATGCGAGATGCAACAGAATTGATTGCTCCACGAAGTATCCCCGGTCGCTTTGCCGCTCGCGACATTCTCGTTGTTGAGAAGAGCGGTCCCGACATGCCACTTTTGACTCTGGTCGATTTGCCTGGTCTTGTTCGTGTCGCCAACCGAGATCAATCCGAGAATGACATCCAAACCATCGAAGCCCTTTCCGATCGATACATGAAGAGCTCCCGAACTATTATTCTTGCTGTCATTGGCGGCAACAATGATTACGTTCAAGCTCCTATCCTCAAGAAGGCCCGCCACTTTGATCCCAAGGGATCACGCACTATCGGTGTCCTTACAAAGCCCGACATGACGGAGCGTATCGGTCTTGAGGATAAGTTTATTGAGCTTGTTACCAACAAGGATCAAGAAAACAGCTGCAAGCTTGGCTGGTTTGTCCTTCTCAACCCCGGCCCTGGCGAGCAATGGCAGACTCCTGAAGATCGCGCCAACCGAGAAGCTGAATTCTTTTCTCGTGGTAAATGGGCAACTCTTCCTCCTGAGATGTGGGGTATTGCTGCTCTCCGCGCAAAGCTGAGCACTCAACTTCAGCGACATATCGGAAAGCATGTCAAGACTCTACGTCGCCAGATTCAACAAGCCCTGGAAGGCTGTGAGACCCAACTCAAGGCTATGGGCGTTGGCAAAGATACCCCAGAGGAGATGCGTTTCCAGATGGGTGAACTCTTTACAGCATCCAACAACCTTGTCACCCCTGCTGTCAACGGTAACTACAAGAACCCATTTGGTGAGCGATTCTTTGCTAGACAGTCAAGCCCCAAGGGCACACCATCCCAGAAACTTCGTGCTCGTATCCGCGACGAGAGTGAACGTTTCGCAAAGCGGTTCCGACAGCACGGTCGTAAGGTGACCTTCCAGAACCCGCCTCCTACCGGTGCCAACGGTGATGCTGCAAACGGCGCTCAAAACGGCACACCTCTTCCCTCTGCTATTGGCGACCGCAGCAAGAAGGACTTTGCCGAGTATGAAGTTGAACCTCTTCTTCGACAAATCCGGGGTAACGAACTTCCCCTCGACTCCAACCCTCGAGCACCATACATCCTGTTCCAAGACTACTCTCGAAACTGGCCTGTTCTTGCGCAAGAGTACAAGGACAATGTTGGTGTCATCTGCAACGAGTTCCTCGCGGATGTTATCGACCACGTCTGGCCTATGCGCATGCGTGATCCTCTTCGCATGCACTTCCTGGAACTTCGAATGAAGGAGCTATACGAGAGTGCCGATACTGAGCTTGGTCGCCTTACTGACGATATGGAGCTCGAGATTCAGCCTTTCGACCCTGAGTATGAGGAGCGTCTTCGCAAGTGGCGTGCCGAGGCTACCGAGAATGGCGGTACCTACACTGAAGCTGAGGAAGTCTTGGAGAAGATGCTTATCTACTACGATCTTACCGCACGCATCTTTACCCGCAATGTCATCACTCAAGTCGTTGAGCGACACCTTCTTCTCGGTATGCTGCGTCTCTTCAACCCTATTGAGATCCTCCGCATGCAAGACACCACCATTGAGGCTATTGCTGCTGAGAACAAGGAGACCCGCGAACGTCGCAAGACTCTTCAAACTCAGAAGAAGGCCATCGAGGAGGCCAAGGCTATTTGTGCCAGTCTCGCCATGCGAAGCGAGTTGCGAGCATACGAGGATGATCCAGATGATGATGTCCCCACGGATGACGAGGAACAAGTTCCTCAGGTGACACGTCGTCAGGTTGGCACGCCTCAGAGCATTCCCCAGAACAATGCATCCCAGAATGGTGCATCTCAAGGTGGACTGCTCCAGACACAAGCCACCCCTCAGCCTCGCACCTCTCACGAGTCAACTCGTAGAAACCGCGACAGCCGTGATGAGCGACAAGAGCGAGAGGAACGAGCAAGCCGACCTCCCGTCCCAACTCAAGACTCTTACCAAAACGGCTACCGACAAGAGCCCAACCGTGATTGGGAGCCAGTGTATCATCAACAGGCTCAACAGGCCCAACCTGGACATGCTCCTCCTCCCCCACCTCCCCGTCCCTCAAAGGTCGGCCTAGGAGATGAGGGTTACGGTCGTCAAGATTCTTACAATGAGAGCCCTGGACGAAGTGATCGTCGAGAGGGTGCGCGACATAGACTTGTAAACGCCATGCGAATGGGAAATTAAGAGATGGATACTAGGTACATGGGTTAGAGTAAATTGGCGTTGGAACGTATTGTGATATCCTTTGTGATGAGCGATGATTGGGTTTGGAGGTTATTGTTTAGATAGAATACCAAGCATGATCTTTCAGCCTTGCCATTACCGATGTGACTGTCTCTTTTATTTTGTGTGTGAACCTTGTGTCAATATTTCTTTGCATCGAATTGTGATTGCCACCATTGACGTGTGCCCGTGCCGACGGATCCAAGCTACATGCCACGCTCGAGATAATTGACGCCAAGGTCCCCCTCGAGCTACACATGAAGCTTCACGACTCCGATACGTGCATCACAGACCGATAACAATGAAGTTGAATAATTGACATTAAAGAATATATGATCAAGAAAAGTTGAAATACCGATATACCCATTAATAGCGTGACCCATCAGACGTAACAGTAAAATGGGCACCCGTACGCAAAGATGCATCACCAGCCTCAACATCAGCTCGATGTCCCTCCCTCTCCTGCTTCCAATTAGACTCATAATAAACTCTAGTCTCATTCTTGACCTGAATGGCATATGGGTTGGCATTGCTTGGGTTGCTACCAGGTCTGTCATCCATAGCGGTGATGATGGTATTGTTTTGAGGATAAGAGTGAAAGTCGGGATCGCCAGATGATCCATCTTCAATGTCGGCAAGTTCTCTCTGCGAACTGTTGTCGTCAACCTCTTTTGTGTGGGCGATGTTTGTAAGTTTAATGCCCTTGCTGCTTGTCAAGCCACTGATGGGATTGGGACCGGATGAGTTGGACTTGGAAGTGAGGGTTGTGCCGGAGAGCATCTTGCGGAAGATGGGTCTTATGATAGGGAGGCAGGCTGAAAGATGTTAGATGGGATAACGACATGTCGACAGTGATGACTTACAAGAGATGATGGCTAGGTAGGACTCAGTACCTGCCCAGATGATGACTCCTCTGATGTCCCTTGCCATCTCAGTTGTCTTGGGGTCAAGAGTGAAAGCTTCGTAGAGGACAATGATTGAAGCAATACAGACGCTACAAATGTCAGCAACAAGACTGCAACCAGGGTAGGGTGACTCACAAGATACCAAACATAAACATAGCAACAACAGCAATCTTCTGGCCCCTTCTCAACTTGAGCGACTTAACCTGGAATACAGGAAGAGACAACACAGCAACTTCGAGCATCAAATGAACCAAAGTCGTACCAAACATAAACTTGGCAGGGTCGACTTCGCATACAGCGTCCTTGATGTTATGGTTCCAGTATGCTTCGACGGGAACGCAATGAAAGATGGTCATAAAGGTTCGAATAGTAAGCCAGATGACTGTGCTGGCTTGAAGAATGTAGATTCCGATTCTGATTTTGGCAACACTACCGAATAGGCGCCAGTAGAAACCAAGAATGGCAAGTTTGGAGAAGCCGAGTGACATGGCGTAGAGGAATTCGGCCATGAAAAGACCAAAACGAGCGTACTCTTCAACCTTTTCGGGTGGTTCGGGAACATCTGCCTTTACATGTCCCAAGCCCATAACAACAGCCCCTGTGTAGTGGTTAGCATATTGATATTGTTGTATATGAGAGCAGACTTACAGTAGATGGCAAAACTAAAGTATAGAGCAGCGGCGAGCTAAAGATCAGTCAGTAAGATCTCGGATTGCTTGGTTATCAAGTGTGAAGTGACAGTTGACTCACCCATGAGATTATACAGAAATAGTCATCCCACCATAAGGCTACATGTGTGATCTTCCGAGACACCAGACGGCATATGACAAGAATGGTAGCGACAGTAAAGGTGATGAGCATAGCGCTCATGACACCAGCGTCAGGTGAAAAGGTCTTTTCGGCCGTCATTGTAAATCAAAGTTGATAATAGTATAAAGGAAAGAAAGAGGTTTGACACCACTGTAACAGTGAAACCAAGATGCTTTGTACTGAAAGATATAATACTCAGTATTCCGTCTTCACATGTCATCCAGCATGTAGTAAAGAGAAGCGACAGGAGGCCCACTCGGGAGGGACCCCATATCTATATGCATTTCCCATAAGGCAGAAGGGACTAGAGTGTAATATCGATCAAGGGAAGATCTGCGATGATTTTCGTAAAGAAACAAGGAGACAGGGGTCAGAAGAAGAACTGCCGTCGCACTGAATCAAGCCGAGTGATAACAAGGCGCACTAATGCCAGACGATGTTGTCTTCAGATGAAGATCCAAGAGTCCGCGTCTGGGGAACCCTGGATATAGAATGAGTGCCAGGTACCAGGATGACGGAGCTAGACTTTCATTGAATGCATGACAAAGGCCTTGCGCACATCATTTCGTGTGTCGTGCTGGATAACATATCCCCGGCAAATGGTTGTTATTGTTGATGAGATTTCCATTTGATAAATGATCTGTTGGAAAGTCTTTGTTGACATGAACTCGTATTGCTCTAGACTGAACATCTGGTTGATAGAAATCCATATGCCGTGAATTCATATGCCATCGACATGAATACGATTCAATCAAAGTATCGACATTGCAGTGACACTCCATGAAACTTGGCATGCATCTAGAGACAAAAGGGTAAAGAGTTCGTAAGTTAGTGTCGTCCAACAACATTACGTACACAGTAGCGGTCGAGTAATGTCAATATCGTCAATACCGGCGCTAACGATAAAGTGCTACGCCACAAAGTCTAAACAGGGCTGCCTGTGAATTCGAGTCATGTACGAACGAGTGGCCTGCCTGTGACCTGAGCGCGACATCGTAGTGAAACGACCAAGCCTGTTAGATAGTTATTTCTGGAAGGGATCTGCCGTTGTCATCATACTAACCGTTCAGCTGCTAAAGATTCGAACAGGGTCCTGTGAATAAGGTTCACTAGAGAACAACGGTCTGAGAAGCCAAGGTATGGTGATCGGCACGTTTCCGTGCTTCCAGATTGGACAAGCCATTTCGTTTGTTGGCTGGAGTCATTCTGTGTCCCCGCGGATGGCACATTGAGAGGCGTTGCCTGCCGCTGCCATAACCCTTGCCTTGCTTCTGTTCGTAATGATTTTCAAGGCTGATACGACGTTACCATATATTCAAGGGTTCTGACTCGGCCGGGACCGAGAATTCTCCTGAGTTTCTCATGGATGTTAATTTCGGCAGGTTGGTCAAGCGGGTATCAGAGGGTATCCTCTAACTTGGGAGAAGTGAGATAAACTTCTTACACTTGGTCCAAACTTGCATAATGTAACCAAATTGTTTCGTCACATTGATCCTGGCGACTAATACCCGATGCTCAGCGTTCACGATCAGGGTCCACAGCGTTGACAGCGTTGAAATGTCCCGTTCAGGTCCCGCGGATAGGTCCACTTGCGGGCCAATCGATCACTCCACCACAGCATTCTTGAACACTTCTGAGATCGTGAATCTCCATCAAACAACCGCGTAATTGGTTTAGTGGTAAAATTCTCCGTTGCCATCGGGGAGCCCTGGGTTCGATTCCCAGATTACGCAGTATAAGGACCTTCGGGCCATCTTCTCTTTTTGCTCTTGGTGTTGGCGATTCAGGGACGGTCGGCAGAGCATAGTGGTTGAAGGGGTTGGCGAATTGCCGTCTTCTTCGAGACAGCGGCATGCAGATCAATTCTAGCTTTGGCCAACGTCTGCAGCCAAGGGGCTCGGCAGTTCGAGGGTCTTGGGCAGCAATTCAAGGTTGGCGAGGTTGCACAGATGTCTTCTGCTCTTGGGCATCTCGACTGTAATAATATGTTCGGGTGAAAGGATGGTACACTTGGCTCGTCAATGTAAGGAGTCTGTGTCAATTGCTGCAAGCATTGGTCAATGATAAGTCTATGAGACGGCAGTGAACAGTCGCTTACCACTGAGAGTGAGGCATAACAGCTCGGGGCCGAAAGCTTGAATCGCCATATCATTGCAAGCCTTCGGCGTGGCCATTCCGTTTTCCTGTATTTGAGGCTGCAGTAGGAGGCAGTTCTGTAGGTTCAAAGCACAAAGGATTGCCAGATGACTGTTGTGGCTCATGAACCAACACTGCGGATTGATCTTGCAGTGGTGTAGGGTAGCGTGAGCGCGATTCACAGTAGCAGATCAAGACGCGTCTTCCATGATTCATTCGCGTAGAGTATTCACTGAGTGCAGCATAAAAAGGGCGGAAGATGAAAAAGTGTAAGCATTGAAACTATTTTGAAGCATCCAGTCTATCCGTAATGATACGGCAGTCACTAACCCGACAACCGAGCACTCACGTGTGCTCGTACCTTCCTTAACACTTGCGATACGACAATGACCAGGCCAAGACTCGTTCCTTACAAAAGCACCCTTCTACTCCAAGAGCGGTTTAAATCATGCAAGAACAATCGCGATTAATAAACGAATTAACTTCCGGCCCTTCTCCGAGCATCGCGCTTGAGCTTCATGTCGTAACAGGCTGACCCATGACGACGAGATTCGGGTTTCGGCACGAGCAGCGTACGTGTTCAAATCCACGCAGGAAAAAGAAAACCAGACAGAGGAAATAAAAATAGTAGGAAATGCCACTATTTCCTTGATATTTTCTCCGATTCAGTGGAGATCTGCTCGTTCCTGAACCTGTCGCGTGTTGCATCTGCGCTGTCAACCCCGGATTTACGTCACCTACGTCATTTTGGTTACAGGGTTGCAAGACGGGAATAAACAAGAGCTTACACCTCTTGTTCAGACCAACAATCTTTTCCACCACTCTCATATCTCTTATTCTTCGTTACGATGGTTGGTAGACGACAGTGGAATGCTGACCAAGGTGCTCGGCATCGTGGCTCTCACATCGGTGAAGATGCACGCCCTCAATATGAAGACGGTCCTCGCGATCTCGAAAACGGCCGATACTATGATTATGGCATAGGAAACAAAGATTCGCGACCGAAACCTCGGATTATGAAGTTTCAGGATGCTGCTCGTACAGCTCTCGAAGATGCTCGTCGTGGCGAGATCAAACGCGCCCTCATGCACGGTATCGATCGATCGGGATTGGAAAAGTATCGAAAGTCAGACGAGGAACTCAAGAAGATGAAGAACAAGAAGCTCCGCCAGTTCTATGAGCAACAGAATGAACGATTGAATGATTGGTTGGAGGTGGACGCTGTTGTTATGGCTATCGCGGACGACGTTCTCGAGTCGATGAATCCGGATCCTGATCACGACGGTGACCAGGAGCGCTGTGGTGGAATTCAGCGTGTGGAGGGTAACATTGGAGAATTGTTGCCGGACGAAGAAAAGGAGAAGAGGAAAAAGGCGGCCAGGAGAGCGAATTGGGCCATCAACATCAATGTGATGGCCAACATTCTTCTTCTGGCTGGTAAAACCTTTGCTGTATTCACCACAGGGTCTCTCTCCCTTGTCGCATCGCTCGTCGACTCGGCGCTGGACCTTCTCTGCACACTCATCGTATGGTCGACGAGTCGACTGGTCCTTTGGAGGCTACAGGCGATGCAGCGTCGATTCCCCGTTGGCAAACGACGTCTTGAACCATTGGGTATCCTGGTATTCTCCATCATCATGGTCATTTCCTTCCTTCAGATCCTCCAAGAATCTGTATCGCGTCTGATGCCTCCACATGCTGAAGCCGAGATTCTCAGTTGGACTGCCATCGCTTCGTTGCTGGCGACGATTATCCTCAAGGGAGCTATTGGCCTTGGATGTCGACCTATCAAATCCAGTCAAGTACAAGCGCTTGTCCAAGACTGCAAAACCGACGTTATCTTCAACACTCTATCACTGTTATTCCCATTCATTGGATACCGCGCCAATGTTTGGTGGTTGGATCCCGTAGGCGCCGGTCTTTTGTCCCTCTTCATCATTTACGACTGGGGTCATACCTGTTTCGAGAACGTTGTACGCCTCTCTGGTGAAGCGGCCGACGACCACACCCTCAAGAAACTCATCTATCTCGCATATCGTTTCGCGCCTGTTGTGACAGGCTTCAAGAACGTAACAGCATACCACGCAGGCGATGGTGTCTGGGTCGAATTTGATGTTCTGCTCGATGAAAAGACTCCATTGAATAGATCACACGATATTGCTGAGACGTTGCAGTACTGTGCTGAAGGTTTGGGTGAAGTGGATCGGGCGTTTGTCACAACGGATTATGCAGTTTTGGGACCGTTGGGACATGCAACGGATTCAGAGTGGAATCACTAGAGGTGATGGGGGAGAGTGTATGATATAAAAAGCCTCTTGGTTGGTTATGTCATAGGTTGCTCATAGGTTGCTCATAGGGTGTTCATAGGTAGCTGGGCTGCCAAGTGGGTTGTCTGAATGGCTTCAGCGTTGTAGACCCACGTAAAATTCATTCACCTGTAAATAAATTGTTTCAAGTATAGCGAGTACGATAGACAGTTCTGAATTATAAAATTCGCTTCAATTCGAGTATATTGCTCTATATAATTGTTCTCATCTTCAATTGCCCTTATCTCGAGTTCTACCTGCCAAGATTGCCTCAACGCCAAGTAGTCTGGGCAAACATTCTTGGTGTTCAAGCGTCGTAAGCGTCTAGTTTCCCGATCTGTTCACTTATCATGAGTATCTTATCAGTAGATGTACTTTGTCTAGGGGTCTCATGATGAGAGTGGACCTGACACCAGCACCTTGATGTCCTCATGATGAGATGTCCATCAGGGTAATGGCTAGCCACCAACGACATAGCTCAATTGAAGTTGCAATGACAGAATGATCTCAAATGGCCAAAAGGGTTCTCGTGGGAAAATGTGTTCATGAGAGGGGGCTTGGGGCATGCTTATAACCCAGCGTCTCCCGATTTCTGCTCTGCTCTCTGATCTCCTCGTCAAGTATCATCACCATGGACTCAATCAAAACTGAAGAAGAGATCTATGATGTCCTCATCATCGGTGCAGGCCCTTGTGGTCTCGCCATCTCAGCCCGTCTTCACGAACACACACCCGCTGCGCTCTTCACAGATGAAGAACATCGTCGCTTCCACTGGATCTCAAAGTATGGCAACAAGATGCCCTTGAAGCATGTCCGAAGTGGCAAGATCACAGCTCCCAAGACGCAAGTCCAAAGACCGCAGTACAAGATGCTCGTCTTGGACGCTGACAGTGATACCTGGATGGGTCGCTGGAACAGACTGTTCAAGATGTATGACATCTCACATCTTAGGAGTCCTATGCTTTGGCATGTTGATCCGCTTGATCGTGATGCGCTTCTTGCTCATGCGTATGCGAATGAGAGAGAGAATGAACTTGTCGAGATTCGGAACTGTGTGGGCAAGGAGGTTAGCAAGCATGGGAGGAAGAAGAGTACTCAAAAGGCTTGTGGACGAAGGTGAGTTACCAAGAGGAAGCATCCAACCAATACTAACCTGGCCCAGACAAGAAGCTCGTGTTGATATCAACGTGAGAGAGCGCAACGATTACTACAACCCCTCTACAGCTCTCTTCTGCGATCACTGCGAAAAAGTGGCTGCTCGGTACAGACTTGGCCCGGATATCATCCGCAAAGAAGCTCTGGAGCATCTCGACTACAGTGAAGTCAAAGGAGTCTCCCTCGACGGCGAGAAACTCTTCACTGTAACATCCAACAAAGTCCGTCGGTACGCTCGTACTGTCGTGTTGGCCGTCGGTCCTGCCAACGTGGCCAAGATCCCACACATCCCCTCAATGCCGGATACTGAGCTCCCCCAGACATGTCACAGCATGCACATCACAGAATTTCCCGATCCGCTCGTCAAACAGAGAATTGCTGCGCGTCGACAGACCAATATCCTCGTCGTGGGCGGCGGTCTTACATCCGCACAATTGACGGACCTGGCCATTCGCAAGGGCGTAACAAAAGTCTGGCACGTCATGCGTGGACCGCTTCGTATCAAGCACTTCGACGTCTCGCTCGAATGGATGGGCAAGTTCAAGAATGCGAAGCAAGCACAGTTCTACTATGCTGATTCCGATGATGAGCGCATCGAAATGATCAAGGAGGCTAGAGGGGGAGGAAGTATTACTCCCGTGTTCCATAAGCGTCTCAAGAAACATCTTGCGACAAAGAAACTCGAACTCTTCACCGAAACAAACCTCGTCGATGCATCATTCGATGCGGAAAGCGGAACGTGGACAGTCCAGACGAATCCACCTGTTGAAATGCCAGCCATGGACTACATGTACTTTGCAACAGGTATCCAAACCGACTTTTCGTCTCTGCCGTATCTCCAAACCATTCTGGAGAAGCATCCCATTGAGGGCAGAGGGGGGTTCCCTTGTATTAATAACGATCTCATGTGGAATGACGAGGTTCCGCTGTTCATGATGGGTAGACTCGCAGCCCTACGTCTTGGTCCTGCAGCGCCTAATCTTGGAGGTGCACAGATCGGTGCTGAGAGAGTTGCCTGGGCGATAGAAGATCGAATCCCAAGACCGGGCGAGGAAGCGGTAGAGGATCACAGGAAGGGATATTTGTCGGGGCATGGAAATATGTATAGTTCATTAGCCTGTGAATAGTCAGGATCATTTTAGTAACAAATGGCAAGGCACACATACCAAATGAGGCAAGCGATTCGATAATAAGGCTGAATACTAGTATAGTTGGCCGATGAACACCCCTGCTAGGAGGTTTGAAAGGGGATGTGGAGTTACGGTTCACGATTTTTGACAGGCCGAGTTCCGGGGAACTTACTGAAGTTCCACCTAAGGATTTAGCAGTGCAACACCACGTCCTGATGTGGTCATTCATTCCCGTTTTAGAAGTCTGGATTTCTGGGCAAAGAATTTGTTAAGAAGGTACGGCTAACAAATTAACAAAGACAACTGCCGTAGAGAGTCAGTGCACATTTGCTGTGGTCCTTTTTGTCGTCGACTCTTAAACATCAGTACTGCAATGTGCTTTGACTCAAGCAAAGCTAAGCGACTTGAAATTCACGACAATGCATTCAATCCCTGACAATCTCTCCACTAGACGACAAGGCCTTGGCTGACCAGAGTCTCCTCGTGCCCCCGCTACCCGAATCCTCTTCAACTCTCACTCGATGTTCGGAAAACGATACCCTCAAAACCCTCGGAAAACCTTATCCTTATCCCCCAAACCACCAAATCATGCCTCGAGAAGGAACCCAAAGAGTAAAAACGGGCTGCAAGACATGCAAGTTAGTTTGAGTTTCTTTTCTTTTTTCGGTTATCGTGTCACTAATCGGTATCTGTAACTAGGTCTCGGAAGATAAAATGCGACGAAACTTGGCCCAAGTGCAAACGATGCACTACGACGGGGCGTGTCTGCGATGGTTATAGTCCTCCTCCTGCTGGATCTATCTCGTGGGATCGTCTTCTAAGAGCACCGCAGCCTCGATTAATACCTGTCACAAATGCACGCGAAGTACGCAGCTTGAGCTTCTTCCATCATGCTGTGGCGCCAGCCCTATCCGGGCCGTTTGATGGATCATTCTGGACGTACTTTGTAGCGCGGATGACACATGCTGAACCTGCGGCGCGGCATGCTGTGCTTGCCATCAGTCAACTCTTTGAAGACTTTGAGTACTCGAAGCCTGAGACTGATAGATTTGCCATCATGCATTATAACAAGGCTATCCATTTGCTTGTTCAAGGACCTCCAGCATCAGTGGACACTGTCTTGCTTGTGTGCATACTGTTCATATGCGTTGAGTTCCTGCGCGGCAATCGTGCAGCGGCTGTTACCCATGCTCGGCATGGCTTGCAGTTACTCAATTCGGCAGGGCACAACTCTCGGCTTACCAATACATATCACCAAATCAGCGTCTTTCCTACATTTTTAATGGACGAGAGTGTTGGATGTCCCCTAGAGAAAAGCACGAAGAAAGAGGGCGACTATCCTATCTTCTCTAGCACGAATGAGGCACAATATGCAATGGATGACCTTTGCTTCAGAGGAGTCCGAGTCATTCGTTCAGGAAGTGTGTATCGTCTCGAAAAGCCGTTCGAGGATCCCCCACAAGAGGTGTTTGATGCTCAAGCTTCAGTTCTACAAGACCTAGCCTCTTGGAAAAAGGCATTTGACAAGCTTCAATGCACAAGACCGGTCGCTGTTCGCGAAGATTCGGCGGCCTTGGCACTCATGGCGCGACATTACTCGATTAGAATGTTTGTGAGAGAGTGTTTAAATAAGGATGAGATGTGTTTCGACGAACACAAGGACGAATTTCTGGCTACGTTGACATGGGCGCGCAAAACAGCAGAAATACTTGAATCCCGTCGAAAGAAACCAGCAAGATTCACCTTCGAAACAGGGTTCAATACTATGCTTCACGTCATGGTGTACAAGTGTCGATACCTGCCCTTGCGGTTAGAAGGGTTGGCTCTCATGCGTAGACTCTCGAGCGAAAGAGAGTCTTTATGGGATACATCGCTGATATACAGTCTATCACGACGCATCGTGGAAATTGAGCATGGTATTGATCTGTCAGGGGATCATGATGCCAATGACGCGACTTTACCGCCTTCATCAAAGAGGATAAAAGGATTTTGTTTTGGGGGTTGTAAAGAGGCGTTGGTGTGGGACACATCATCAGGAAAAACAATAAACTTTATAATGGAGAGTCCAGAAGGTGGTTGTATGTTGCGAAAGGAGTTATTGACGAGGCAGAGTGATAAGTTGTATTGTCAACAAACGGTTACTCGAGGATGTCCAATGGGACAGGGCACTTATTTATCAGTTTAGGATGCATATGCAGGATCTTTTAATAACAATTCTTCTTCCATTTAAGGCAATGTGGCTGTCTGTCCCTTGCCAAATTAGCACGACCCGTAGGGCTTAGCTTGGGGCGTAGTGATGGGTGGTGGGCTGTAGTGGCAGCTGTAGTGGTGGGTTGGTTTCGAATGGTGCTATGCGATTGGGTGGCTCGCAATTGAATGCGCATGCATTGGCGAGACCATCTCGCATTTGGCGTTCGGACTAATGAGGCATTGCGAGAGAGACAAAAGAATAGATATAAGATCAGAGATGTTCGTAGAATTAAAGTATTATCATCATCACAATCATTCAAGATGCATTCTAATATCAGAGCCCTTCTCCTCTATCTTCTCAGCGCCTCCTTCACAACCGCCTCTCCAGCACCCACCCAAACAAACCCCCACCAAATCACCCTTGCACCACGTCAGACAGAAGCACCACAGGGTTGGTTCACCACCACCAAAAACATCGCCACTATCGGCGGCACAACAGAGAAATACTTTACTCAACCTGCGAAAACCATCCAAATCGTCATTCCAACATGTATCCAGACTCACGAACCGGACGAGAATGGATATCTCCCACCTGGAACTTGTAATGCCAATTGGAATTACTATCCTAGTTTCTCCGCTGCTGCGGCTTTCGCTGTGCTTTTTGCGGTTGTTACGGGGATGCATGTCTGGCAGGCTGCTAGATACAAAAAGGTATGTCCCATCTTTGACAGGGTTAAGATTACGACTAACTGATGACCTAGGCCTGGTGTTGGGTCATCATCATGGCAGGAATCTGGGAAACAACAGCCTTCACATTCAGAGCCATCAGCACAAAACATCAACAAAGCATCGGCGTTCTCCTCGTATTCCAAATCTTCATCCTCCTCGCCCCCGTTTGTAAGTCTAAAGACCCTCTATTCGACAAGGTACTAACAAGAACAGGGGTTAATGCATATGCGTACATGACACTCGGCCGAATGGTGCACTACTTCATCCCCACCCACACCCTCCTCGGTATGCCAGCCGTTACTCTAGCGGCCATCTTTGTCGGACTTGACATCGTGTCGTTTATCGTGCAGCTTATCGGTGGTAGTTTGGCAGGTCCTGGATCGCCGCCTGATAAGCAGCTTGAGGCTATACATATTTACATGGGCGGCATTGGTCTGCAGGAGTTCTTTATCGTCGTTTTTGTGGTCCTGTGCATTTGCTTCCAGCGAAAAATGCACGAGATTCGAGGCGAAACCGGTATCAAGAACTTCGTCACTTCCGACTGGGGCAGACTTCTCTGCGCGCTCTACTTTTCCCTCGCCATGATCTCCATCCGAATCATTTATCGCCTCATCGAATTCTCCGGCGGTATGGGACACGACAATCCTCTTGTTACACATGAGGTTTACTTTTACATCCTTGAAGCGGCGCCTATGATTTTTGCTTTGGTTGCTTTTAATGTTGTTCATCCGGGGAGGATTATGCAGGGTCCTCTTTCGGATATGCCTGGTTTGTTCTCGTTTATCAAGGACAAGTTCCGAGGAAGGAAGGGAAAGCAATTGCTTGATGATCGGAGTGATAGTGAGGTTGAGATGGGTCGGAGGTATGAACCCACTCGAGTTGAGATTCAATTGAAGGAGCCGTTGCGGTACTGAACAAGTTTGTGGTGGACGTTGAGGCTGGTGGTAAGACAGTTTGGGTGGTTTGCCAAAATTGCTTGGAGTTTCGGCGCATAGTCTAGAAACAATCACTTCTTCTATACATAATAGACCATATAGATAAAAGCAATATTCTCTTACAAATGTTATTTCCCCCAAAAATCAGCAGAGTAGATGCAGTCTGCATACGAGTATCGGGACAGCTTCAGGGTAATACTCAAGTCCGAGAGCCTCACTCGCTTGGCGATCTCCAAGATCTGGGGCATGTGGAGCTCTTGAATTAACCATAATGCGACGTCGATCCGACTTACACGCATGGTCCGTCATCAATTATCGTTTTGTCTCAAAAACCATCAAAGATCATCGCTTTTCCCCCTCTCTCGCTCGGCTTAAAGCGGCTGCATATTGCGTGCTGTTGTGATGTCATTTTCTTGACGTCATGATTGTGTGGTGAGGAGAGCTTAACTTGAGCTCATAGCTCTAGCTTCAAGCTTGACTTGTAATCAACAAACCACAGAACAACATTCTATCCGAACACATCAAAAAGAACACATAATTGTCGGATACTGAAATACTCATCATGCGCTTCCTTACTCCCCTCCGCCCAACAGCCCTCATGGCCCCGCGCCTCATCCGTCCCTTCTCCCAAGCCCGCCCACTCTTCAAAGAAGAAGTCAAAGACAGCAACGGCAGCTTCGTCGACGGACTCGCAGAAGGCGACGCAAGAGGTCGCACAGGGGGTGGAGAACCTCTCGATGCATCCTCCAAGAACGCACCACCTCAGCCCAAGGTGTCGAACCAGAGCATTCCTGGCAACCAGACGGACACTTTGACAGAGGAGCAGAAGCGTGAGGTGGAAGAGCATAACCGGGACTTTGATGAGAAGCATGATCGGGGGAACAGAGCGCCTGGGGATAAGGTTGACAAGAAGTTTTGGGCCGGGGAGAGACATGGGGAGAAGGATAAGGGGAGCGTCGAGCCCGGTGAGTCGGGTAAGTCGAAGTGATGGAGTGCGTCTGAGATACTGGGTCATGATGTACAATTACGCATGGAATGAGGCTGAGAATACGATGTTTACTTAGGCTGAATCGACTCTTCCGCATTCGCGTACGGTTATAAAGACAACCACACGATGGGAACCTGCAACATGGGAGCTGAAACATCTACCCGCGTGTTCTATGTATGGGTCATGGATCTCGGACCGTTAAAGCGAATGCCGGCAGTCATTGTGGGGAAGCTTATTAGCCATGCAGATGTTATATACGTTCTATGCATGTCTTGATGTAAGTATATTGTTTCACCGCTTCGAGAAGACTCAATAGTAAGTAAATACTCCACAGTAAGTGGTTGCCTTAAATCTTCTGTCTTGCTTTCCTGCTGGCCTCGAGCAGTAAGCGCGGCTCTCCGAGTTTCCAAGAACAGCCAAGAAGTTCGTTACCACAACGTTTCTGCACATTCGTGGCTCCAAGGGCTACGTGCAGCTGGAAATCGGATCCGATGCCAACTGGGCAGCTACGTAATCCCATCATGAACAGGGGATGTCTGAGACGCGGGGCATCTTCAGCCGCCCATGGTTCTAGAACGAAGCAATTGTGAGTTGTGATATCATCTTGGCCATCTCTCATGACCACCAACGCAGTACAGGTCGGGATAACTCCCCACTCTTCTGGCGGTATAGTACCTGCTTGAGTCTCTTGCTTTATTCCCCTCTCGATTGATTGACGACATTACTACTGTAGTTTGCAGATCATAATATCAAAGAAGGTAAAGGTAAAGACGTGGTCCGGCAATCTGGCGCTTCTAGATCTGTGTAACGTGAGCATGAGGCGCTCACGTGTGTGGACGTCGATCATATTATGCCGGAGTCAATCAATATTATGGCGGTAGGTTATTTTGTGAATTAATTAGAATAATTCTTCAAGATCATGCCAGACTGAACTCTCGACTGGCAAGTTCCCGCAATGCAGGTGGGCTGCATTCTGAGTGTGCTAGACGGATAGTGCGCTACTCAAGTCAGACCATATTGTGAGAAGACAATGATAGCGACACGGCGGCAACAGGATAGCTTAGTGATATACCTAGACTAGCTGCAGAATTGAGTGTGAAGAGAGGTAGCAGCTTAATCTCGTTAATGCGATTAGCGAGTTTGTTACAAGGGGCCTTCATCTGCTTCACGGCCACGTAAGGGAATAGCATGCATTGCCAGCTGCGAAGGACTATAGAGCGGTGTAAAGAGGTTTCATTTCAACCTCCAGTGGCGAAAAAATGTACAGTATCAGTCTAAGCCGCGGGAAATCACATGGAGGCGCTTCTTCGGTTCGGTGGATGACTTGTCGAAAGCACATCGAGTCAACGGTTCTGTCTTGATTGGAGGTCGAGCTTCTCACAGGGAGCAGGGGAATAGACGAATGCGCCTTAGTTAACCATGCTGTAATTGTTGTCGAGGCATGCAAATCGACGATTGGAAAAAGCCCATGTTTACGCCCTGTGTTCTTCTTCTAAAGCTGGCTGCACGGCTACAAGAATAACGGATGGGGTATCCGTATAATACGCCATGGGATGACTGAAACCTGTCTGCCCCCCATGTTCTGTGGAGAGACGACAATGCAGCGAATAAATCAGGGTCTGGTTGTATCCCCAGGAAACGGTCAATATGGTGTGACGTTACAGGAGACCCAACCTATGATGTACCTACAGTATGTGACGAATAAATCTAAGTTACGTATCTCGGCTTTGACAATGCGATGCCGGTAATCATTTTGCGGGGAAGCTTATCGGACATGTAATAACCAGCTGGATGTTCGATTTCATTGCTCAGAGAGACTCTTTAGCGATATCCCCGAGCACGTGATCGGGTATTAGTAGTGAATGTAAGTCTCAGTGAGGCTCATCTAGGACTGCGATATGGCTGTCAAGCTGTGACTGCGCGTACACGTGATCCGTCAATTCACTTTCTGTCGCTGGCTTCGACCATCTGATACGTACAACCCGGGAACCAAAGCCGGTGCTGAGCCATGAGGGCGTGTTAAAATCTCACCGTGACCCGAATCGAGACAAGGGATGCCCCTGACATACCTGTCATTGCCAGGGGCACCATCAGCGACACCATCATCACTTTCCCATGATTTCGTAATTCTGTGCTTTGTACGTACAAATCAAGGTATCGGGCAAAGCTGTACCAACACAGCCTTACCCACCTCATGCATCTTTGTCCTTTTAGTGGTTGCCTTTCAGAAATGCTCAGAAATGCAGCTCAATTGAGCCAACGGAAAAGGGAAAATGTGACATTAAGAGCGTCATCATTAGACGAGTGGTGGCTATGAAGGCGCCCGCAGCAAGGCTTCTGAATGAACCTCTTGCCTTCAAATAGGCAATTAGTTGTGGGATGGGACAATAGTTTTGTGATCTTACAATACCCAAAGAAACTGAAGTTTTGTTGGGAAGCTGTTTTGCACACTTGGTGTTGCGATTGGGTAACCGACTTGGAGGATTGATTCATTGTTAAAGTCACGAGTCACTGTGCCTTAAACCTTATGTTAAAACGTTCTTTTATCTTAGGAAGCCATGATTGATTTCCAAGGGAAAATTAAAACAAGATTCAAGCCATGACGGTCAACATAATTTGGGGGGCTTAGTTAGAAGTCAAACGTCTACCCCCACTTGGAACCGGCCGTTTGGTAGACTTCACAGCTGGTGACGGATCCCGGGCCGGCCTTCTGGTCCGTTTCTAGATGGTCTAATGTGTACTGGTCGATCATATCTTGCAAGGATTGTATCAATGCCGGTAATAGACGACAAATTGTTCTTCTGCCAGACCTATCTGATTGTACATCGCGACTGGGACATAGCATGTCACGGTCGACAGCGAAGTATATCAGGATTGTAAATGAGTTCTGTATAACGGCGGTTGTTTCTTCGATCTGCCAGCGAGCGCTCCAATATCGAATACACAAAATGATTCCCGAAAAGGAATTAGCAGCAAATGCAGCAGCAAATCATAAATTAGATGGATGCCTTAATGAGACATCATACATGCTACACACACCCTACCAGTGGTATTCGGGCCTTAGGGGGCTACCCGCTGCATCGCACAGTTGGATGGGTTTGCCACTTGTTTTACCGACCAATAATTCGTCTGTCAATCAACTTTCCATAGGCAAGCACAGCTCGGCCGAAACCATTGTATTTGATGTCTAATAAAACACGAGACTCGAAGAGGTACTATAATACCGAAATTTGATAGGGTATAGTCTCATGTTTTTCTCCCCCCCCCCCCGAAGCACGGCTGCCAGCTCTCCGCATATCTCTGCCGCCTCAACAACGAGCTGCCAAAGCCCTGCCACACCCATGAGTTGTAATGCTAGTTTCAGCAGCAAAGACTTTGCTGGGGGTAGTCAATCATTCGCATGGGTCGCCAATTCTGATATTGCCGGCCTTGTTGGTGCGCTTGATGTAAAAGTATAAATAATATTGGTATATCCTTCGTTTCGTTTGCTGTTGAATGTATAGCCACCAGAAGCAGACGACAATCAACTTCTTCAACAACCCCTTGCCCACATCACTGAAGGTCATGCCCTTCGTTCTTCTTCATATAGTACTCGACTATCCGTACTTGACTCCCTTCCTTGCTCATTTATTGCCTTGGTGATTCAATTCACCATGCCCAACTCGCACGATGCTCGAGTCCCTCAGGGACAAGGCTCTGTACACCAGAGTAACACGATTTCACCACAGATGGAACGATGGTTGCAGGACACAAAGGATATGCCTTGGCATCTCCCTAGTTCAATTCCTATATCTAGCACACAGACTCAGACCACATCCAGCCCAAGCCTATACCCTCCTTCTGAAAGCCCTGCTACTCAGGGGAGTGCTAAATAGGCTCCTCCCTGGGACACAAGAGGTATTGCCCCATGACTGCTTGCTTCAACATGCAATCCATAATGATGATATGCCCAGCAAGACACAGTTATCTCTCCATCTCAATGGTATTTAACTAACCTCCTGGGTAGCCAAAATAAGCTGTTGTGATCTTAATACATAACCCACCTAGGCCGAAGAACAGCGACGCGACGATACAGGCGATGCAATGATGAAGGCGACACGATGTTACAAACGAAGCCATGAGAGCAAGGCCTTGCTGTATGAGGTATATCATGCAGCTATACAACGGATAGACTATCATAAGCGACATGGGCGGTGTTGCAAGAGTGATCCCACTGTGGGAGATATAGGATCCGACGTTGGCAAAGACGACGGCTTACACACGAAGGTTCAAGACAGGTGTTCATGTTCAGTTAGGGAGTCATTGAGACTGAGAGCTCGTGAGCAAATTCGTTATCCACCTGAAATAAACGTTCGTTTAACTACGTTGCCAACTCAGTGCGGTCGAAGATAGAATAGTCAACCAAGAGACCCAGACACTGGGATATATCCGCCCACTATCTCGTTTTCATAAGATAAAATGCCTTACAAGACTACTGTATACTCAGTAGTGATTTGATCTCTAACTTTCCCTGTGTTATTTCATACTTCTATGTGATAGTTACGTGAATAGATGCCTCCATTTCGAATGCGCCTTGAGGCCCATGGGTCAATAAACAACCTTTAGTCCCATTCTGGGGAACGATTGACAGTCCGAAAGTTGCTGTCAATTCTTCTAAGATCCTGCTACAGCGATAAACCGCCAGTGATCGGAGATATCGGTACTGTTATGAGCTGGACCCGGATAGCGGAATACTGAACCGCTGGGCCTCATACTGAACAATATGCTTATGTAAGGCAAATGAGGCTCAACAACACGAGATCAATTGTAGATTGCAATTTATAATCGAGCTCGCTTGGCCTTATACCTCTCTTCCCTTGCAGATGGATGAGCTGGCGGCTGGTAAGGTGGGCGCAGTTTGTGACAAGGTGCCTGCAGGATGCATTCGGCCGCATATCCAGCAAGCCACTTTGCGCTTTGACGATCATTAATCTGAATCTTGTTCTTTTTCTTTTCTTTTTCTAAAGAATAGCCGAAGTTTATTTTCCCTTGTCAGATTTACTAGCCTAAGTAATCTTAGCATGTGGACCGTTGCGATCTGTCTGAAGCTAGATTGGGTGACTCTATTCCCGGTCTACCTCGACAACTAGTCACTTGACCTGAGCTCAATCCAACAGCTTGTCATATGTACCTATCAAGTGCAATAGCCAAGGAGGTCCCGAAAAACGGCCTCACTCATCCGTTGCCTTCTTCTCGCTTTCTTCTCGCTTTCTTAGTCCTCTTTTCTCGCCATGCATCCCCGATCCATCATTTGTATGATGCCACCTTCATACCCTTTTCAGATCCAAGCGCAGCAAACTATCGTACCTATATCGCTTATTGTCTAGCCAAGTCCCGGCAGACCAGACTCTAGATCCCCGACGTGATGTAGTTTGCGGGACCTAGGTAAGCCATGGGCTCTCAAAAACACCACGGATAGCCTGCCGTACATATTCGCTTGGACCACGACTCTGGAACAACATGATCTGAGCGGCAGTTGTGTTTGTCAATTGCCGGGCCATTAAGACTGACCAATAACTGCCCAGGATTTTCGACTACAGGCGCCAGGGAAAGTGCCTAAGTCAGGGACGTATGCATACAGTACATCAAGCCGTTAATGTCTCCGCGCCACCATCTAGGCAATGAAACGGAGATTGTCGTTGCCCTTGTGTCGTAATCCCATCCCCATTCTCTGCAGGATCTGCCGGATCGGGGATTAGTGGGGCTTTCAGCTCAAGTCAACCTTGCTTGTCAATCACCCTTCAAGTTGGAACAATATGTGCCAAAGTATCCGTAAACTACACTCATTCGCCAGAAGTTCACCGATTTAAGCAAATTCCTTGAAGAACACGTCTTCATTCACTTATCCTGGTTGATTACTACAAATTAACGCCTGGCTCCCAGCAGTGTCATCACCAGCTGGTGGTGCAATCGATTAAGTTGATCTCAACTTCATTCCCCAGTCTCCCATCGTAGACAGAAATTGACTTGACGCGGATGTTGCAGCTGTACCTTCTACCATAATCCAAGAACAGCAACGTACTGCTCGCTAGGTAGATCTAGACCACTAGACCATACATGCCTGGATCATACAATGATGCAACACGTATTCAGCTAGACTAACTATGCCTTCTAGCATGATGATGTAATGACATACAAGCAATGAAGCTTCCATGGTTGCCTCTATTTCTTGAGCTGAAAGTCGAAACGTCCGAGCCACGCTACGCTGTTCTCTCCTCCACTAGTTCGGATATAGCACGAGCGACCCCCAAGACAGGAGACAACTATGCGTATGAGTGGGGCAGACAGGCTCAAAGTTGAACAAGGTTGGATTCCAGATAGCTGTATACGAAAAGATGATAAAAAGAAAAGTGCTTGATTAGCCACGAGAAGACGTTTTGGATATGAAAAGATGAAGTGTGAAAAGTGTGGTGGGTTCCCATAGCCGCTAGGTCTGACACCGCTGGCTTCGGGATATCTCTGGGCATTATGGCACTATTAAAAGACTCGAGTGTCAGCGACACCACCCTCAATAGGCCTCTTCCACCGGCCCACTGCACTCTTAAACTGTATATGCCATCTTCATACCGGTACGGGGCCGGTATGGAGATAGTATGAAGAGCTAGGCGCTTAGATCGACAGCAAGGGACCGTTTTTCGCTTTTAGACTTAATTGTTATTGTACCGTGCACGCGATATGTCAGACCAACATTGCCGCAAGCTCAATATGAGATATCCCGGGAACGCCGCGCCACTACATCATCTCAACAGTGTAGTTGCAAGAGTCTTGCCCCCATGTCCTTGAAGAGCTTCACTACCTGGCCGTGACAGTATGGTCGGTGAGTTACGGTGCCTCGGGTTGCATGCTTGGCCTTTGCCTTAAATGTTGCCTAATTTCCGTATATGTATCGATCGCATTTTTTGACTGTACTTTTGTACATAGTTATCTCCTTGTAACAAGCTTCTCCAACAAGCCGGGGACGCTATGAGAAGATTGCAGGGAACCTACTGGTTCGATATCATAGCTGTCTTCTGATGAGGTTGTGCTCAGGCCCTTCCTAAGCATGAGTCAAGGGAGAACGCGATGCCTAGGGAGTGTTACCATCCGCCATCAGCTTTGGCGCATCGCTCGATGCTAATGCAGGTTGTAATTGTTTGATAGCCGTGGTTGTTGTTTGCGTGTGCCTGCAGATCTTGGTGGACGCCACCACCTCACACCCGCCGCCCGAGGCACTACGGATTGATCGCTGAGTCCCTAAATGGAAACATCCAATACGTCTCGAACCTTTTGGGTTCATCTCAAACTCCACCTCGGACTGCTAGCTTTGTTTTTGCTCAGCGGTTATCCATGTGACCACTTGCACGATCATTACCGCCTTCGGCGTACCACTAGGTTCTGGATACACGTTTCGTTCTTGTTTGTGCAGAAGGCGTTCGATTGCCGAATGTTGACTCAGATCATTTTCGAGCACTACCAGTATTCTGTGCATTAACTTCTGTAATGCTTTTAAGGACCTTAAGGTTTTATATCGATGCTGTTCCAAAGTTTAAATGGATGATTGATAGAATGCAAGTAGTACCAGAACGATACATGCGATGTGATCCATTGGGAGAAAACATAAACCAAGGACCAAGATAATTGTTTCCATATACATACGTACCTACGTAGATATTTGACAGATGCAGGCATATCCTAGTCGTTGGCTGAAGCTAATCTACCGCGGCGGAACGGTAACTCAAGTTGCCGTGCCCCGGGCTCCCTCCCCTAGCTTGCCTGGTCCGAATCTAAGTAAGTTAGTGATTGAAATTCCCCACAAGCTCTGTTTGATGTCCAGGCACTGCGTGGACCCTTGTTGTCGAATGGCCTAGCCCTACGCTTGACTTAGAATGGCTGACGTCAACAACAACAACAACATCATCATCATCGGATGTTGGCAACTCATTCAATCGCACCGCGAAATTGAGTTTGACACCTACAAAGCCTTGCAGGCCATTTATATGTGTAGTTCAGACCTGAGTCCAGTAACACTATCAATTGTTTTGACACAACCCGAACGACAAGGTGCTGACTAAACATTCACCTAAGCAGTATACCGTGGAAACGCAAGATAATATGCGATTCAGGCCTTCCTTCAAGTCCTTTCAAAAGGAATATACTCATAATTTGGAGGACATACCAGAGAAAAGGACAATGCAAGTAGTGTAGCATTCATTGTTGTGCAGCAGGTCCCGGTAGATCGGGAAGGCGATCCCGGCGTTGCGTAGCGCACAAAGGACTAATGCCTAATCTTAGAACGATAGTTACATGTGATTGATGGGGATGAGAATGATTGCAAGCGACGATATTCTCCACGGTTTTGTCCTGTACTATTCGGTTTGACTAGGTACACCGGCATTTGTGCATCACGAACGTCAACCGGGCACTTGGCCGGTCACCTGCTACTACGTACTAGCAGGATTTACGAACTGGACTCGAAAAAAGAAAAGAAATCCTGCTTCCGAGGCATGGACAGTACCCGGTCCAATATCAGCTCAACCCAGGTCAACCCACCTTCAGCGGGATTGTTGTGAAAAGGAAGATTTAATGTGGGATGGACCAGTATTAAGCTTAAAAACGAGGTTTGGTGGATGACTCGTTTTATAATTTAGTACAGTTATTTGCAGGATTTCCATCAGGGTAGAGATTGAGATTAGTTGGGTGAGGAAAAAGATAAGACTTGCCTCACCAAGGTTTAGCGGTAAAGTAGTTACCTCTTCATACAGAGGAAGGTCATATTCCATAAGAAACGAGAGAGGGTACATTAGTGGCTGCCCTTTTCAGGAGAGAGATTCCATTTGTTGTGTTGAAAAGGGACAGGCCCGTGCGCCGCGATGCAGCGAACGGCCACTTCTTGGGCATGACATGGGCAGTGGGGCTCCAGCCCAGGACGAGACACACCTCAGCCACCCTAGTTTGACAGTAGACAGGGCGGACTGGACTTTGGGCTTGGGCCTGCAGGGGCTGGGTCCCAGGGAGACGGAGACGGGGACGGGGGGTTCGGTTGTGCGAGTCGATCCAAGTCATCAGAAGCTTGCTATGCACCAATCAATTACTAGGACTGAGGTGAGGGACCTAAAGGTTGGGACGGTACCCTAAACTACCTAGGTAGTATTATATGTAGGCAGAGAGAGATAGTCACATAGGAGCGACAGGTACAGAGTAGTGATTGTATCATACTCTTATTATATAGTTGATCGAAAGTGTTTCTTTCTGTTCTAAATGACCCACAGGAGTGAGAGCACCTGGTCCTTAGTCCCGATATTATTGGGAACTCCAGCGTTGAGCAGACACTCAAACATCTGTCCGTGGCAGTAGATTATGGCAATGGATAGATATGTAAGTGAACACCCTTCAATGGCGTCACTGCAACCTTGAGTGACAGTCCAGCAAGATACCACATTGGCACATACTGTACAGACCCATGCACGTCAGGTCATGGACACAACCAATCGCTTGAGAACGTAGGTGCTGTAGGCATCAGCATTTCTAGATATGCAAAATGCATGTAGGCGCAACATGTGCCCCGACAACTAGATATCCAACGAACCCAGGCCTCGGTCGAACCAATGACGACGGTTAAGAATCAAACGCATGCACCTGTTGACCGACTGCTCCCGCGTGGTAGGGTCGGTGAAACGCCACCCCCCAACCCCTGTCGTGGGGTTTATAATCGTACCCTATTTTCGACCTCGCAGCCTCGATACCGGTAGCAACGTCCGAACCGATTCGATCTGCAGCATTGATTTCTCGATGTGGACGGACGGTAATCGTAAATAAATGCTGGTCTTCGCATATTACTTGCTACCAGAGCATACTGCCTTTCCATAGTCACTTCTTGCGAACCACCTCAACCAGCAGACATGCCGCGTACTTCTCAAGAGGATTGACTACTATGATGGATATAAAAGACGCTGGGCCCCATGGCCTCAAAGACATTGCTTCATACTCAGTAGCAAGCACTCATCCCTCCTGAAGACACTGCATCATATTCATCGACAACCACCCAAGACCCCGTCTATCCCCTCATCCACTCTTGCTTCTTCTTCTTTATCTTCCTCATCATGACCGACTCGCGTGATACCCAAGTCCCTCAAGAACAAGACCCTGTCCATCAAAGCAACACACTTTCACCACAAATGGAACGATGGCTGCAGGAGAGCACGAAGGAGATGCCTTTCTATCTCCGTAGTTCGATTCCTGTATCTAGCACGCAGACTCAGACCACGTCCAACCCAAGCCCATACACTGCTTCCCAAAACCCTGCTGCTCAGGGAAGTGCCAAGTAGGCTTCCTGTCCGAGACCGCAAGAGGTACTGCCCCATGACTGCTTGCCCCAACGTCCGATATATACTGACATGACACAGTGAGACACAACCATCTCTCAATCGAAACAATTTTCGTCTACCCCCCTGGGAAGCCAACATGAGCCAGTACGATCGTGATAGACAGCCCACCTCGACCGAAGCGATGACAATAAGACGAAGCATGATATACAGCCCACCCTGAGCCAAGCGAGACGACATGGGAGCAATGCATGCTGTACATGATGCGATGATGACTCCTAGACATATGTTGAACTCTGAAGGGTCATCCTGGACTGATATGGTCAGCAACTTGAACAAAACAAGCTATGAGAACATATTGTGAATGAACGTGTAAATCAGGAAACTTATAAAAAAAATCATAAAAGTTTTTCAAATACAATCTAGCGTGAAGTTTTTAAGTCATCATATGGGAGGGAGTGTAGTAAAAGAAATGTAGAAGCTTACCAAGTCCTAGTCCGTAGGATCAACGAGCATTTCAGCTCGTTATGCAGCCCTCGAGAATGTTTCAATCCACAGCTCAACCTTTACGGCCGAGCAAGTCCAGGCGACGCATTCGACCCAAAGATCTGACCAATCGCTCCCTGAATTTGACCAACAAGAGCCTTGATCATGCCCTGAGGCTTGCCTCTTCCATCGAGTCCATGAACAGGTTCTGTTCCCATGGTAGGAAGGACATTATCGCCAGCAGACAAACTGACGAATAGCGCAAAAGGTACAAGCCAGACGCAGAGACCAAAGTACGATGCGATTTGCGCAAAGCTAGGGACATCCGCCTTGTCGTAGAACGATGTTCGCTGGTACGCGCGCGATTGGGCATCGGAAAAGTGTCGGAACCATACGTAGTGGTTAACCAGGACAAGACCTGCGCTCGTTAGACAGAGTCCATGCCTCTCAAGAGATCGACATACCACAAGATGCCAAGAACAGAGGATCTGTCAGCTTCACAAAAGGGAAGCGTCGCATATTCCCCAGATAGACAACATGGGATACAATCGTCAGGATAGTAGCCCAGAAGGGTAATCCATCAACCAGCCAAAGAATCAACTGAACCACAATGACGCTGTAGATGAGACGCGTAAGGAATCGCTTCGCAATGACGCTGTGCTCCTCGACGAGTTCCGACAGGTAATAAAGACCCGATGCAATAGCGAGAGTCAAAAAGCAGAAACCCAGGAGGGTTCCCACGTAACCGACAAGAGGTAAAATCCACATGGTTGCTGTGTGTGTGCAAGCAACTGATCTTCAAAAGCTCACATGTTGGGAAGAGAGAGGTTTCCCAGAGGGGAGATACGTAAGTATTCAGGTTTCAGAAAGGAGGCAGAAAAGGGACACGTTTTTGCCAATCATTTTTCATCGATTTCGGAGGGGTGAGAAATTCCGGGCCGTTACCCCACTATCGAGATGTCTTATCGATTAGTAGCCACGAAAAGTTTCTACAACACCAGGAATTGGCGATAAGGTGCTCCAGGCTTTGCGACCCATTCATTTTGCTGCTCGCTGTTATTCGAATCGCAAATCTCTACAGTTGACGTGCGACAAATCTTCCACCATGTCTCGTCCTGAGGATACCCTGTATGTCTCTTCAACCCCGCCATGCCCCTCAAACTCACACAAACAGTGCGGCCGACGTCCACTATGACGATACCGAAGCGCGAAAGTACACAACAAGTTCTCGAATCCAGAACATTCAAGCCTCTATGACAAGACGAGCCCTCGAACTTCTCGATCTCAAGTCCCCATCCCTCATTCTCGACATCGGCTGCGGTAGCGGACTCTCCGGCGAAATCCTGTCTTCTGTCGAACCTGAAGATGGCGGCCCTCACACTTGGATTGGAATGGACGTTTCACCATCGATGCTGGATATTGCGCTGCAGAGAGATGTGGAGGGTGATTTGATGCTGGCGGATATTGGACAGGGCGTTCCTTTCCGAGCGGGTACTTTTGATGCGGCGATTAGTATCTCTGCTATTCAATGGCTCTGCAGCGCTGAAACAAGCGATACATCTCCCGTCGGTCGTCTGACCCGATTCTTCAACGGTCTCTACGCCTCTCTCAAGCGCGGCGGTCGCGCAGTCTGCCAATTCTACCCCAAAAACGACGACCAGCGACAAATGATCACCCAAGCTGCCGTGAAAGCCGGTTTCGGCGCCGGTATGCTCGAAGACGACCCCGGTACCAAGAACCAGAAGCTGTACCTGGTCCTCACTGTCGGCGGCGGCGATTTGACAAAGAAGGGAGGTGATATCACGGGTGTTGTTGATGGTATGGAGGGCGTTGATGTTGAGGATGCTAGACGGTCTATCAAGACTCATGCTCCTAATATGTCCAAGGGTAGCAAGGCTTGGATTGTCAAGAAAAAGGAGCAGATGGAGCGTAAGGGAAAGATTGTCAAGTCGACGTCCAAGTATACTGGACGTAAGAGAAGGATCCAGTTTTAAGCGTGTGTTTGCATTGTACGGCGTTGGGGAAAAGTTTAGATCTCAATTTGACGGATACCCTTTGATGACCTGTATGCGTTGAGGTGATGACTGCAATGAAGCTCATCTGGGTTGACTATGGATCTGTTTAACTATGGATCTGTTCAAACAGCTGGCCAGAATGCCTCCTCTGCTTCCAAAACATCATGCCACTTCCCTTGAACCCTCTTGAACAGCTTCTCTTTATCCTCACCCCCCTCGACAACCTTTGCAACAGCATCATCAATAATCTTTCCCAAATCATCCACAAAGTCAACAAACTCCTTGCACGTCCAATTGTTGATAAACTCCTTCCTCACAGCACCGCCATCAGCATCATTGGACCCGTCGCTCTCATCAAGCTGCGCCTTAGCCCACGACCAAGCATCCAGATAACACTTTTCTGTTCCCCAGTAAATCACCGCAGCTTCAAGCCAAGGCAGCACATCTTTTTCGTTAGGCGCTACAGAAGCGTACAGAGCTTCCCAACGACGGAGACCTTCGAGTTTGGTACTTGACTGAATCTTTCCGTCCTTGGTCTCAAGGTTGATGTTGATACCGTACTCGAAAGCCGTGTTGATAAAGAACTTTTCCTCCCTGCGGATATTCACAAGAGCAGCGACAATCCAATCCAGAAGTTGCGTTGCAGAGTCGGGCTTTACGTTCTGCTGTACTGTATCAGGGTATTGAAGAAAGCTGAGCAGACGGCCGAGACCGCGACAGTAGCTGTGGATGTAGAGACGGTCATTTGCGAGCCAGCGGCCTAGAAGGTCTTTTGAAGCTTTGCCATTGCCTGCTAGACGGAGGAATTTTGACTGGGTTGCTTGTTTGTAAGCTTGCTCGTCTGAGGCGAGAAGCTGTTTTGTTAGAGAGTAGGACATGGTGATGAGGTTTGATGAAGTTTAGTTATTCCCTCAGTTTGTTAATGCGGAGATGCCATGCCTTCAAGGTTCATGGTGTGATGTTGACGGATAACAATTATGTCATGCCGGTCTAAAGTTGTTCCTTATGCATGAGTTACAGAGTACAGTGGTCTGAGTGAGGTGCTTCTTGTGATCATGATGTTTACAAGTTGTTGCTTGACTTGAGTGGGTTATTGGTTGATTGGTGCAGATACTGAGCCTCACATGCAGACATTTCTGGTGGTGAATTAGCATAAATACTCCTGTATACGGGCTTCATAATATTTATGAACTACCATGCCATCGAACTTGTCCTCTTAGTTCTCATCAATCAGCTCGTATCATTGATCTCGCTTATATAATTTAACACGTCTATAAATGAGTCTATGATGTTAATGTAAATCACTCACATATGTCCGGATAATCGGATACTCCAATAAACCGCCCTTGATGCCATGCAATTTCTTTCTCGGCGCTTATCCATGCCAGCCATGCGACTCCCATCCCTTCTCTTGGCAAACGTTGACGTTGTCGATCTGATCCCGTCTCTCCTCCCGCTAATCGAAGCCAAGTAGCCAAGCACGCGACGTCCGTCTGTTTCTTCTTTTGCTTTTGCTGTCAATTCAGGTGATCGCCGTTATCCCGGTCATAGCAAAGGCCCTTTAATCTGGGGAACAGGGGTAATTAATTAATTAGGTCTCCCCACAAATAAGGGGGACTAACACTCTAGAGGAGTTTGTTGCGCAAAAGGAAAGTTATTTTGGTAGATTGCTAATGTTTGAGAAATGGAATGGGCAGTTTCAGTTTGACCAATTCCTTATGGCCTGTTCTTTGCATGGTGAAGCATCGCGAGATTTGTATCATAGAGTAGCAGAAAAACAGTTCCTTGTTGATGATCAAACTTTCAGAGTAAGATGCAGAAACGCGTAACATGATGTGACAGACCCAGTTCTAGATTCTAGAACTTCGTATCACGGTCTTCCATGGACCCGGAATCAATTTCGTTGACAGGACCCCTGGTTTGTTATCGGAGGATCCATGAGCCGTCACGAGGGACATTCACTAGGGGCTGACCTTCTGAAACATGGAGCATTTTGGTGGTCTAGGCTTGACCAGTCCCTGAACCATCACTGAAGCATTGAACGGATGTCATTGATTGATGGCAGGCTGCAATTATCGTGGCTTTTTATTAATCATTCCCTCTTTCCCTTCAGATACTCTTCCCTTTTTCTCCTTCCCATGTTTTGCTCCATTCTTTTGCAAACTTGGAACTTGACTTGTTACAACTGAATCAGATCTCTTAATTTCATTGCTTTGCTGCTTCTTAACTATTAATTCTTATTTTGTCGCTTCACTATGATTCTCGACCCCGTCGTTGCCGAGAAATGGCACATCACTCGAGTCCTCCCCCGCGAAGCCAAGGAAACTTGTCGCAATGACATGCAATCAAATACCTGCGAGAAACCCGGCCTGTCAACAGGCGAAATACTTGTCGTTCTTCTCGTAGCCAGGTAATTCCCCTGCCTCTTTTTCTTGGCGCAAACTGACTCTTTAGTCTCGTCGCTGTAGGCGGTCTCATGGCACTTCTATGTATCTTCCACCGTCGCAAACAACGTCTCGATAAACTCGAAGACATCAAGGGCGTGCAAGAACTCGACGACTATGGTCTTGCCCCTATCAAACCAAGACTGCCTACTGCACCACCGCCGACGTACCAGGAGGGAAAACATGCGCCTGCGCCTACGACTACTGATGGAAATTGGCAACGGACGAATCGAAACTCGACAGACTCACTAACACCGTCACTACGCCAAGCCATGGGCGTGACGCCGCGCGATACGCTGGCCAATAGTTAGAGGATGCGGCCGACGTTTGACGATCACTTATGCATGTACCGCAACGCATGAAAAATGGTTGTTTCGGGATGCGCTACGGCCACGATGCGGTAGTGATTGAAAAGAGGTAAACATGTTTTTACGATGGCGTTATGGGATGGCGTACTTGGTTTGGGGAAAGGATGAGCGATTCTGCTGGTCGGTTTGGGCGGCTTCTCTTTTACTTTACATCTGTGTAGCGACAGTCTCCTTGGAAATTCAAGAATAATTGATTCATGATGGTCATTGCAGTTCAGACAACATCTCGTATTCATCGTGTCTTGTACCATAAGTTTGGCTTCTTGAGCTACCTCCTCGCTTCCTGTCCCCTTCGTTGTCTCTTATTCTCCTTTCCACTGCGAGTAGGTTACCCAGATCGCTTCTTCATCGTCAACCCCAACAGCCTCAGGTCTGAACCAGATCTTCTTGTCGTCCGTGATCCGCATTTCGTACTTCACGTCTGCGCTGTGATCTGCAACTTTGGCGCTGACTCCAATGCCTTGCTCGAGGACAGAGATGAGCTCTTGGTTGAATTTGTCGAGATCCTCGTCGTTATCGTCGGCTCTCAGCACAACGGCTTCTTCGACTACCAGACCGTTGCGCTTGGCGTGCTTGATCTTGTCGATGAACTGGTCTAGGCGTGTGTTTTTACCGTTGATCGGGTCGAAGCTCTCAGAGAAGTGAGCGAGAAAACGGTCATTGCCGTGAGACCCGTTGCTGTAGCTGCCAACAACTGCAACTCTAGTGCAGGTTAAGAGGGCAACAGTGTGTAGGTCGTTGCGGCTAGCACACTTGTATTTGTCCATGTCGACGGACGATGATGTCGACGATGATGTCGACATTTTGCTTGCTGGCTTTGTGAAGTAGAAGCAGAGGTAGAAGTAGTAGTAGTAGTTGGCGATTAATCGTTGTCTGGTAAGGCAGTAGCAGCAGCAGTAGAAGAAGACGAAGAAGTAGTTGATGATGATGAAGAAGAAAGGAAAAGAGGGAAGAGAGAATACAGGGGATAAGAGGTCTTTATAGTTGAGTCCGGGTATTCATGAATCACCGTTTGCCTAGATCAATAGCTATTGTTCAAATTGTATGAATCACAGACGATTCATAATGGGGGCTTGAAGACAATTCACGACTGCAACTCACCTTAACAATAGCCATAGCCCAGGCAAACAATGGACGATTGTCAAACACCTCCAAAGCATAGAGTCAGTGCATGAGTGACAAACACAACTCTGGCATATATTCTCTCATGTCAACAAACCTATGCCTTTTTCCAGAGGCACCGTGTGGCCGCTCACCTGGCCTTGCTGCCAGGCTCTCCACAGGAAACAGCCAGAATCCTATTGCCTGCTGAGGTACTCGCTCAAGATATTGATCTTCGAAGCTACCATCTCCCAGGTATTTCTCCCTGTCCTCGGTCGTTTGCTTCCATTCTTTCACTTTCAACTCGAACATCTCTTCTTCCTTCCGGATCCATTCTGCAGCGGCAGCCCTGTCATTTCCCGGCGGGTAGCTATTAAACCGATAACCTCGACTGCACAAAGCGAGTCGATAATCAACCTTGTGGTTATGTTTGACGCCGAGCTTAGTGAGTAGCTCTTCAAACTCGTTGAATCCTATTCTTGCATCGTATAGCCCTGTGTATACGCTCTTCAGATGTTCTTCTCCAAGCCGGGGATCGTACGGAAGACGTTCAAAAGCGACGCTTCCTCCGTTGAGAGGACAAGCACGGTGTACCGAATCGCTGAGTGATCGGGTCGGAGATGGGTATTGTCGGGTCCAGACTCGTTGTACCGTATTGTTCATTACAATAAAACGCTCTAACCTCGACAGAGCCTGCTTGAGAAGTTGCCTACGTGTCCCCGGCTTCATCACCGTCGCCCTGCCTGCCCCTAGTCGCCCAGTCATGGCGCCCACCGCAAGGTTAACAAGACCAACACGACGAGGATCGAGAGCCCACACGTCGCGAGCAAGGTACCCGATCCTAGATATGGTAAAGACGCTCAGGATATCCAGCTCCGGGCAGAGGTAAAGGGTGCCTTTCTTCCCCTCCTCTACGGGATCGCCGCTAAACCTTGGTTGGAGGAAGTACCGGCAGGGCAGCTGAACTCTATAGAAGCACAAAGAAACACGTCGTGACTCACGTGTGGTGCGAAATAGCTTGCTGATTTTCAATTCCATGCCCACAAAAACCTCATAGTCCGGTCCTGGTGTGTCCCTGTCACTGCGCTCAAGGCTATCGCTCAACTCGACGTGAACCCATCGCTCGTGACTGAGTGCCTGTTCCCATATGAGCCATCGGATCTCTGCTGGGAACCGAGAGAATTGGTGAAAGTCGTCAGTGTATGGCTTAGGAGCAGGATTGAAGATTTGAAGGTAACGTTGAGAAGACATAATGTCTGAGGACAAACAGAGAAAGTTGTGGTATTTGATGTTTATATTGGACAGACAACATGTTTGCTTCAACTGGCACAAGCTCAGTTCTTATATCCCTCTGATCAGATATCAAAGTCAAATTCAGGTCTCACAGCCCTTGTATCACAGTAGCACAACGAACTTTATCAATGAGAAGGTTACTTAGTATAGCAGATTCAGTGTTTAGGGTACTGGAAATAACCTATCTGAGGATGGGCATGATATTGCCAAAATACTTCGTTTCCTATGCTTGGTAGTCTAATGTCAAGACGCGCAGTAGGTTTCCTGTTGCTTGCTACACAATGCGACCGTTTGCGTTCTCTAGAGGTGGCGTGGTGCCGAATGGTAAAGGCGACGTGGTAAGTTCCACGAGAGGAGACGTCGTAGACTCTGTTAAACGAGACACCATAACTACTCGCGACAACGCCCCGATCACTCTATAAGGCGACGTCGTAAATCCCAATAGAGGAAACGTCGCGCCCAAAACGTCCAGACCTCATATGTATGGTGATGCGTGCTTCATATCTGAGTTTTCACACTTATGATTCACTGTTCATGGAGGAATTTGCGCATGGTCCATGGCTGTGATTCATAGATAGCTTTAATCGCCATTCACATGAAATTTCTAGTTGCACTCCACAAACGGTTTATGATTGTGATTCGGAAACGACATATGCTAACGATAGAGAACTTTTGATTGTGGCTCACACCTCGTAAGGCTGTAGTGCATCTGAACTAGGCCTCCACTCTTACTGCCTCGAAGCTTTCTTCTCAACGATGTGAGCAAGGAATCGGTCGTGACCCTCGCCGCGGGACCCGTAGAAGCCTGTGACAGCGATCCTAACGCATGTTGCAAGGTCCTTGGTGTAGGGAGGTCCACGATTCGTAGCCTCGGACTCATACATGTACAGTTCCGATGTGCTGCTGAACATTCTGATCGTTGTCTGGTTCAGCAGACCAGCAGCGGTAGAAGAGGTAGTTTACAATGACTAAAAAGAGAGAAAAGGCAAGGAGGAAGATATGGGAGGATATAGGCATTCGTGATTCACCTTCTGTCTAGATCATGGCGATTGTTTAGGGTGAATCACTTACAACGTTTGATCGTGATTCACCACCATAAACTAACCAAGATACATGTAAACAGTGAATGAATGTCAAACCTCCAAAGCATACAATCAGTGCATCAATGACAAACACAGCTCCGGCTTGTGCCTTGTCATATCTAGAACCCTACTGCTGTCAAAATGTTCTTGGAACTTGGGACAGCCTGGGCGATATCTCTTGAATGAAGTATCGATGTCGGGCAATGGCGCGATGCTTTCAAGGGAAAATAGCCAGAATCCGATTGCTTGCTGAGGTGCGTGTTCAAGCCTTGCTGCTCAATGGGGGGATACTCCATGCCTTCACTCGCGAATCTCTCCTGCCACTTCGATTGGAATCCCTGTTCATTCTGGCGGAACCATTCAGCAGCGACATCTCGATCATTCGTATATGGACCTTTTTTTTGGTCAACATAACGTAAGCCTGATTCGGTGCAAATACCAAACTGATAGTTGACCTTGTGATGATGTTGGACCCCCAGAGCCTGAAGTGTCCTGAACCACTCGTGAAACTCCGGTCTTGGATCATGCGGTCCTGTGAATATTCGCTTCAAATGCTCGTCGCCTAGTCGGGGATCAAACGGGAGTCTTTCGAAGCCGAGAGTGCTGCCATAGACAGGACAAGCGTGGTATGATGGACTTCTTGTGCCGTCGCGGCTGGTCCCTATCAACGATCGCCTTTCCATCACAACAAAGCGCTCGATTCTTGACAAAGCCTGTTTGAGGAGGTCCTTGTCTCTCCCATCGAGTTTCCAGATCTTTTCGAGGAAGGTATGATAGGAAGACGTAGCGATGTTGACGATACCAACGCCAAGACGGTCGTGAGACCATACGTCATTGGCAAAATACTCAAACCGACGCATGTCACTGAACTCCAGTGTGTATCCAACTCAGGACAGATGTAGAGGGTGATTTTCTTGGATGTGTCTCGATTCCTGTCCCACCTGTGCCAACAGGGGAGTTGGACACGATAGAAGCCCAGTGCTACACGTCGTGATTCACGCGTAGTTCGAAACAGCTTGCTAATCTTCCACTGCTTGTGAATACTGAATTCGTACTCGCCGGGAGGACGAGGCTTAGGAAGGGTCCTCCAATCCTTTGGTGAGTGTAGATCGATACGAATCCATCGTTCGTGACTGAGGGCTTGCTCCCATATAAGGCGTCGAACCTCTACAGGGAATCGACGAAATTGGTGGAAGTCGGGATATGGTTGAGGAGCAGGATTGAAAACTTCCAGGTAACGTTGAGAAGTCATGGCAGACACGAAAGTTGCGATGTTTATCTCAAGCAGATAGAATGTTTGCTTCAGCTGGCAAAAGCTCAGTTCTTATACCTTTATTATCACACTATCAGAAGTTAAACTCAGGTCTCACAGCCCTCAACTCTGTGGAGTAAGGTTAATCGCCAAGTTACACGGCAGTGTTACTGTTGACTCTAATTGGCTGTGTCTAGGGCTGAGGGTGAAGGTTCAACGGTAGAGGCGACGTCGTAAAGTCTATTAACGGAACCCCCATGACATTTTCGAAGAGACGACATCGTAACTACTCTCATGATGGAATGTCACAGTAACAGCTGTAAAAAGGATGTAGCCGTTAAAGTTCCTCGACTTTCTCCAGGCGTCGGATAAGAACCACAACTCAGAAGAGTCGCAACATGGTCTTCGATAAAGAAGATGAGACGTCTAAAGTATGGTCTAAAAAGGTCTAAAGTCATCAAAGTCTTTCCTCTCTTATGATATTAAAGTCTAGTGCTGCTATCCGACATGATTGTGGACACTTCATAACTCGCTTCCTCCACCACCTCAACTTAACCCCGTTAACTCATACATATCTAGTAGGCGAAAAACAGAGTAGCCTCAGAGTCAGACTGTCTGATCTTTCTGTTCGCTCTAATAAGCATCCATTTGAGAATCCACACTCCGGCAATACACGCCACGGCGAACGCTGCACTCGCGGCCAAAGGCATGATATATCGAGGCGCATCAGACTTGGGCCACAGATAAGGGGTCCATATGAGGCTCAAAGTTGCCGAGACATTTGCTAGAGCGAGAGCAGAAGCTTTCTTTTCCTTTGTTTGACCGCAGGTGTTTCCAACCCAAGCGAGGAGGATGGAGTTGACACCATAAGTTCCAATGGTGAAAACACACATCGCAAAGTATCGCGCACCAACATTCATTGTAGCACAGGCAAGAACGAATCCAAACGTAGCAACGATCTTGGAAATGGTAATATGCCATGTGCTTTCGTTGAAGTGACCTGAAGACTTGGCCCAAAGAATCGACAGGGCGCCGGCGATGAGGAATGGTGGACATGTCAACACCAGAGTAACCGTCGTATTGAAACCAAGAGTATTGACAATGGTTGGGAAGAAGTTTTTGAACCCGTTCGTCGCGAGATGGAGATGTTGAAGGACGATGAATACCCAGACTTTCGGGTCGACGATGGCTTCGCGGAGGCCGCTCCAGGGGTTACCGTTGCCCTTCTCACCAACTGTATCCCTCGCAACTCGATCGTGAGCAAGCTGTCGCTGCTCGGGAGTAAGCCATCGTGTAGTCAACGGCGTATCAGGAAGTGTAAAGCAAGCAACAATAGCAACAGCAAAAGTCACAGCACCCTGAAGAATAAACAACCATCTCCAACCAGACAAACCCGCCATGCCATCCATCTTAAACACACCAGCCGCGATAAGTCCCGCAAAGGCAGAAGCAAGAACATTACCCGAGTAAAGGATCGAAATTCTAGTCGCAAGTTCCTTTCTCGTGTAGAATGTACTCAGCATGTACAGCGCACCAGGATAATACGGAGCTTCGACAACACCGAGAAAGAAACGCGTGAGAACGGCGCCTTTGTAATCTTTTGCCACGGCGGTGAGGGAACTGACGACAGCCCAAGCCATCATGAAGCCGCCCATGTAGTAGGATGGTCGAACGCGGGTGATGATCATGTTGCTGGGAATTTGACCTAGGATGTAACCGACGAAGAGGATTGATACCGCTGTGCTGTATTCTGTGCCCTTAAGACCGAGATCTTCTTCGAAGCCGTTGAGACGGGCTAGGGTGATGGCGTTGCGGTCGAGATAGTTGAGCCAGTACATTGACCAGAGTGTTGGCTGCATCACGTTAGAGACTGAACATGAGTGAGCATAAGAGAAGTCTTACCATGATCCATCTATCCAACTTCTTGACTAACTTGATCTCCTCAGGGTCAGTCTTTTTCGCAGCACCAGAGTAATCTCCATTGCCCTTCTTGTCAAGAACTTCAGCGGAGAATTCTTGATGAGCTGAGTTTTGCTTCTCGGCGTCGAGGGACTCGACACCCACGTTCTTCTCTTGTGTAGACATAATGAATAACTCAACAAATGAAGAGAGATGCAAGAGATGAAAAGGTAGGATTAAACAGGGGGAGTCGGCGGTATTTGACTTGATCTCAATACAGGGAATTTTTTGTTTCCCCGCAGACTACCCCAGATTTCTAGACCCAAGATCCGGGGATATTGCCGCTCAGACAGGTTGAGGGGATCACCATGTGGGTGGTATTGGAAATATCCTTGTTTCGGCGACGGGGCCGTTGACCGAGGTGAGTGCCAAGGCGCCATTGATGGTGGTTGGGATAGGATAAATGTAACCGAGAGATACCTAGAGCTGAACTAGATCTAGACTAATTGGCCGATATACTAGTCATCAGAATTGACTGAGATCATAAGATATATAGTTATATGAGTTGGATCAGCACTTTATGTGAGTTTAGACTACTCTTTTAACTACTTTATTATCTCATCATAAGATTTAGATAATAGATTCCAGATACAATATTATAATAAAATTAATATAGATCATGGAAACATCATCTCAGAGGCAATGAAGTGCTACAGTTACACTCAACCCCCACGAGTCAGGATTAGAGTAACAATTAAGCTTAGTCTGTTCTGCAAAGACCCATAACTCCCCATAACTCCATCAAGCGGGGGCAAAAACCACTCGACTCAACCATTCACCATTCTCTCCCATCCCCATCTTTTTCCTGCTTCATCCTCTCGGCCTCGGCCTCCGAATGCCTTCAAACGCATGCGACAGATGTCACCGTCGCAAAGTCCGCTGCGACAAAATCCAACCCCAATGCGGCCCCTGCAAACGAGCCGATGTAGCTTGTGAATATGCTGTTAGTGAACATCAGCTAAGACGAAGAACTGTTCAGAAGTTGGAGAGGAGGATAAGGGATTTACAAGCTGATAATGAAAGTTTGAATGCTCAGTTGAGGAGGTCTGAGGGGCCGACAGATGGACATGAAGGAGGGACAGGGAGGCAAAGAGAGGGTAGCCAGAGAGAAAGAGAGACAGAAGGGCGACAAGAAAGAGCTACGACGAATGGTGACAGTCCTCTCGATGGAGAAGTTGCAGAAGAAGTCATCCAAATGTCCCTCATCGCAGGAGGAGGCCATCACTTCGTCGGTTCAACCTCCGGTCTCCTCCTCGCCAATCTTCTTCAATCACGACCTCAAGCCCCATCATCCCTCAATACATCATGGAAACCATCAGTATCCCTCACTCCTCAGACCGGATCAGGCCTACCACCCAAAACCCTCGCAGCAGAACTCATCAAAGCATACTGCAGCCACGACCACCTCTGCTATCCCTTCCTCTCCACCAAGTCACTCTACAAGTCCTTAGACGCCGTATACGAAGACCGTGAAAAGGACCCCGTTGATGCTTTCTTCGTCGACATGACCCTCGCCATAGGTACCGCGCAAGTACACAAGTTCAACTGGAATGGCGTCTACGATGCGGAAACACATTATAATCGCGCCATGACGAGATTAGCTGATGTTCTTGCACGAGATGGAATCGAACGGTTACAAGCGCTGCTACTCGTCTGTCAATACAGGATGGGTACGACGTCGAGTAATACTACCACCAGTGTATGGCATCTCATCGGCGTGGCGGCACGGACTTGTCTGGAAATGGGTCTTCATCGCGCTGCGACGTATGCAAACGAAGCTGAAGAAGAAATGGAAACTAAACGCCGATGCTTCTGGAGTCTTGTCGCGCTGGACAGAGTTACAAGTCTAGCACTCGGAAGACCTTTGGCTCTTCAACTTGAGGATATAGACGTTGATCTACCACCTTGTTCAACGGAAGAACTTCCAGAGGATAGCAGTCCTTTATCATCTGCGCCGTACGGTACACCGCAGTATCGCGCTGCGACGTCTGTTTTCGTACATATTGTGCGATACAGACTTATCTGCGGGAAGATAATCAATGCGTTACATCGAAGTACAAAACATGTTTCCTTTGCGAGTATAAACTACGAAGAGATGCGCACGGCGTTAGCGAGGGAGTTACAAGAGTGGCATACAGAAACAGGAAATCTGCCTCTTGTGAAAAGCGACGCGACAGCTGCTTCACCGGCCAGCGGCTCCAGTTTTCGCTGCGAAGAATGGTATCGTCTACTCTACCATAATGGCATGTTGATGCTTTTCCGACCGTCGCCTTGTTTGAACGATGCGAGTGTGAATAGTCTTGCTTTACAGAATATTTACGATTCAGCGCGGGAGGCGATTTTGCTGTATGCTAGTTTGCATCGATCGCGAAAGATGAATTATTCGTGGATTACTATGCATTCTGTATTCCTGGCTGGGCTATCTTATATATTTGCACTTCGACATCACTTCCAAGTCCAGCCGCGAGCGAGGTTACATACGACACCCACAATATCCCAAGTCGTCAACGATACACGAGCGTGCTCCAAGGTTCTTGTAGCGGTATCAGAGAGATGGGATTTGGCGAGGAATTGTTCGGATTTGTTTGACAGATTGTCTGATGCGGTGGTAGCAGATGTAGTGGAAGCGTCAACACCACAGACTGGGATGAATGTGGTAGATTCTGTGCCGTTCGGTGCGGTTGATAATACGTTTAGAGATTGTTTTGGGGATTTGCAGAGTTTGGGGTTGGACGAGTTTCATAATGATGCTATTTCTCAGCTATCGCAGGAGTGGTTCTTTGGTTTGGATGAGACACAGAGGTATTATTAGTATATATGATAAGAGAGGCAGTGTAAATAGTTTTGTATAGTTATTACTATACATGAGTCTGATCATGGTGTGTAATTGCTCAAGGCTCAAGGTGTTGTCTATACTCACTCTACACTGGACGATACTAGCATATGCGAGATCATATGACCAAGACGAGATGCATGAACCATGTCTCACACTTCTCATCCGTTCCCAATCGTTGGTATTTCTAAACTTTAGGCTGTCAAAATAAAGTAGCCTAAACACAGGTCTAAAACGCTCATATTATTTCATCTCTTAGGCTTTCGGCGACCATTTCTGATGCCCTGTCACCCTACAGTTACAGTTCGCCGAAACTACGTAGTGACGGATAATTTGCCGAGCCAAGAATGGGGTTCATGGACTCGGTCACCGAGACCGAACTACTCCAACCAGTGTAAGTGGATCGTCACTCGGTGCCGAGTCCGTTATCCACAAAACATGAGTTCTCATGATAACTGAATCAACATATGAGTGTTTACAGCTTCTGAATAAGCGGGTATTACTCAAAGATAATATCTCGGAGTAAGATCGACGGACTCAGTGTTTATCACAGCTGTCTCATCTCTCACCAACCCCTCACTCATTCTTACTCTCATTCCCACTCACCTCAAACATACACCTCACCTCATTCATTCTCACACCACACAACACCAACACCAACATCATCAACACCAGCCGCCGCCATGTTAGACAGACCACCAATCCGTATAGGAAACGTCTCCGGCGCAACAGGCGACCATCCCCACGCAATGTCCCGCATGGTCCGCACAGGCAACGTCAACGTGATAACAGGCGACTGGCTCTCCGAGATGAACATCGCCTGGAACGCAATAACAAAGCAAGAAGTCGATCCCAACCTCGGCTACGAGAATGGATTCTATGAACAACTCGAAGAATGTCTTGATGATATCATGCAGCGTGATATTCGCGTTGTTACGAATGCTGGTGCATTGAACACTGATGCGTTGTATGAGAAAGTGAAAAACCTTTGTCAAGAACGCGGGTATGGGGATGTGGTTGTTGCAAAGGTTCTGGGCGATGATGTTTCAGAGACTGTTATGAAGGGCGATGTTAGAGTTACACATCTAGATCATCCGGAACAAACGCTCGAAGATTGGGGTTTCGATCCTTGTTGCGCAACTGCGTACATCGGATGCTGGGGCATCGTCCAAGCTTTGAGGTCTGGCGCAAGAATCGTCATCTGCGGCCGCTGCACAGATGCTTCTCCCGTCATGGGCTCCGCAGCATGGTACCACGGCTGGCGAGAAGATCAGTACGAAGAACTCGCCGGTTCTTTACTCGGTGCTCACCTCATTGAGTGCGGTCCTTATGTCGTCGGTGCCAATTTCTCTGGTTTCAAGGATTTTCTGCCTGAGCTGGTAGACATCGCATTTCCTATTGCTGAGATTGACTTGAAGGGACGGTGTGTTATTGGGAGAACAGGTGAAGGTGGTGGTCGTGTTACGAAAGAAACTGTCACTGCACAACTCCTCTACGAACTACAAGGCCATCTCTACCTTAACCCCGACGTGGTAGCCGATCTTTCTGGAGTCCGCGTCGAGCAAGAATCAGAGAATAGAGTCTCTGTATCTTGCGTAAAAGGCCTTCCTCCTCCACCAACAGCAAAAGTCATGGTCGCTGCCAAAGGCGGTTTTCAAGCAGAAGCAACATTCTACATCAACGGACTCGACGTCGCTGAGAAAGCAGCCATGATGAAGAATCAACTGGCACATATCTTCAAGGATTCCAAGTTTAGTCGGCTTAGCATTGAACTTTACGGTACGCCTGCTGAGAATCCCACTTCTCAACAAGCAGGTACTGTATCACTGCGTGTCTTTGCGCAGGCTCGCAAGAAGGAGGATATCGATGCTTCAAAGTTCAAAGTTCCTATTTATGCTCTTCGCATGCAGAGTTATCCTGGCTATCACATGAACTTAGACTTCAGAACCATGGTTCCCAAACCTTTTATGGAGATGTTTCCCGCTCTTATGCCTGTATCAGCAATTGAGCATCGTGCTGTGATGAGTACAGGAGAAACATATCCCATCGCCCCTCCTACGCAAACAGCAAAATATCCTATCGTGCGACCGTCGACAGAAACTCATGGACCAGTGGACATGCTCACCTTTGGTCCAACCGAATATGCACCGCTAGGCAGTATCGTGCACGCAAGATCCGGCGACAAGGGCGATAACTCCAACGTGGGCTTTTTCGTTCGACATGACGATGAATATGCTTGGTTGAGAAATCTTCTTACTGTGTCGAAGTTGAAGCAGTTATTTGGGGATGATTGGTTCAAGATGAATCCTGATCGACGAGTTGAACGTGTTGAGTTTGCTGGTATCAACGCTGTGCATTTGTAAGTCAAGTCAAATTTCAGATGTTTTATGGGGTGATGCTAATACATGGACAGCCGAGTTTTGGATAACTTGAATGGTGGTATTGCTTCTTCCGATAGAATTGATGGACTTGGGAAGGGAATTGGGGAGTATTTGAGAAGTCGGTATGTTGATGTGCCAAAGGCGTTTTTGGATAGAGGAAGGATTTAGAGACATGAGCAAGAGGCTTGTGATATCACAAGCTGAACTCATACAAACAAACAAACAAACAAAGACATTCGAGCATTCGACCTACTTAGACAAACATGGCATGAGGGTATCACCAATATCAGCCGACGAAGGAACAAACTTTAGGCATCTGCTATCCACACCTATCAACAGCCTTCGTCTAAACCTAACCTCGTCTTCCGTCTGCCCTTTATATACTGAAGTAACTTACTATACCATCAAGGAGAGTGGTACAGTGGAATCCGTCCTAGAACCTAGGGAACTTTCTAAAATTGCGAACCTAAAACTTCTATCACCCACTGCGCCACTCTCCTTTTTGCTTGTGAGTTCGAATGTCATAAATTACAAAAACAATCACTACGTAGTACGCCTTTCCATGCCCCCATTAGATAATAAGCCCAGTCGTCAGCGAAGTAGCTACACACTTAAATCGCTGTCAAGATTTACTCCTGATTCTGGGAGCCTTCGCTTATACAGAGTTGTAGAGTCGCAAGTTCGAATCTACACACAGAGAAAAGAAATGCCCCGCGTAAACCTCAGAGAAGTCTCCTGCACTACTTTTTTTTTTTCTTTCTTTAACGCTTTATATACTATCCCCCTTCAATGCCCCAGTTTCTTGGGTAAAGGTAGGACTTATAGCAGATATAGCTACGCAACATGTTGCTATGACATGCTATGTCTATCTGCCTTTGCGTCGTCCCAGATTGGTCTCTACCGCCAGATTCAACCATACCCATCCATCGCCAGTTGTTAGCCTTCAGTGCCAGCAGATTAAGCCCTACCAAGGGTAGCCTTGACCTGTGCTAAGTCACAGAGAAGCTGAAAATCGTTGACGCAAACAGTCTCGCGACCTGCATGTCCAGCAAGTTTACCCGCACCTAAGACAAGTAAGTGTTTACTCAGTGAAATAACAAAATGGAGTACATACCTGCCAGAACGTTGATCAGAAAGCTTTCAGCAAATTCCTGAAGAGCCCAGATGGCATCTTTCTTGACGCGAATTGAACGGAACGTGTTGGGGTTCTGTTCCTTCAAGATATTCATTACGAGGAGAGTAAACAGGTCGGTCTTGAAGTCAAATCTCTTGCCAGCCAGAGCAGCTTGTCGGGAACCCTTTGCCCATCCCTCTAGAAAGCTGTTAGATATGGATTCGAGAAGGTAGAGAAAGGTCTTACAGTGGGCACCGTTCTTTCGAGCTGCCTGTGAGCGCACCCAGAGGCTGCCATTCTGGCTGCCATGCTTTTTCTTGGCGATCAGGTTCTTACGAGGAGTCTTTGTAGCGATAGACTTCGCTGAGACGGTCTTTCTTAGGCGCCATTGTAGTTGAATGAAGATCAAAAGGAAGCAGTGTCGCTACAGAGTTGAATTGAGAGATAGATTTGGTAGAGAGAGAAAGAAGATCAAGTTGTGAAGAAATCAGAAACGAGACAGCAATGCGATAGGCTGTAGTATCATTTCATGTCCTCCCTTATTGAGGAAGCGGTGTTGCAGGAGTCAAAATGTTACTGCAGAAGAGGGGTTGGGAAGATTGAAGTTACAGAGACAAATAAAACTGTAGTATAGAGACTAACAGAGAGTAAGAGATTAAGCTGTGGTGGTCATTTATATCCACGCTCTTCCAAGGAGTACCATTATGAGACTCTGGATTCCTGTCATGATTGAACCAATCAGATCCCTACAATTTGCCGATCTTGCCTCCTTTCAATACTAGTGCCAGATTCTCTGGGTCTACCACTTACACGCTCCGCAGAACTACAAAACATTCTCTCTGTCTCTCCTTCTTTCTAGGGAAGTCCTGAAATTCCCTAATGTATTTGCAACCAAGCCTGGGGAATTTTGCTTTCCTCTCTTCTCCTTACACATCCATCTGCTCCTTGCTAACGAAGGCTCTTTGTACCTGTCCTCGTCTCCGTGACCTTGATACATGAATCCTTTTACTAGGTACCTAGAAACTCAGCCTCCCTACCATCTTTGACGCCCCCGATCCTTCATTCAACGAAACTCTCTTAATACCGTTTGTTCCCTCTACTGAAGGTTTGGATTCCTTCAATATCTGCCAGACCGCGTGGTAAGCCACCCACGTACCTACCTTGAGTTACAACTTGAGCTAATCGACCCAGCCAGCCCGCGAAGGACCTTAAAACCAGAAGTTGGACGTAAACCCAGCTCCAAGAAAGCTGATGACGAGCTTTCGACGAACCCTCACACAAAGAAGGCTCGTGATCGCAAAGCCTCGCTTTCCGAGGAACAGTGGGCATACGAGAATGCCAGAAACAACTTCAACATTCAGTGGGCACGGGTGAAGAAGAAGCTCGTCCAGCAAGAGCACTACCAAAGTGCTGATGAGGCAACTCGAGCTACACTCGAGAAAACAGCCTTTCGAGTGCACACCGCGAAATAGTAAGTCATCATTTTATCCCCAACTTACAAAGCTGAATGGAGTAGCATGTCACTGGGGAGGTACCCTGACCAGCTCAAAGTTGAAGCATCCGTCCGTGTCAGGGACCACCAACATTGGCGAGATCCCTGAGGATGACGGTGACCCTATTTGGGAAACTGTGAGAGATCTTGAGGATGATGAGACACTTCAACTTGCACGGATCACTGAGATGCTTGACTTCGACGTCAAGAAAATTGAAGTTGAGCTCAAAACAGACGAAGAGCTTCAGATGCAGCAGATTCTGGTAAGGACATAAGCTTGCTAGTGATACATTTACTCACGTGTAGATGTAGGATGCACTGAATCAGAGACGTCGGCGAATGAAGAAGGAACTGAAGAGCGCACTGGAATCATTGTGGGGAAAGTGCTTTCACTTCAAACGACATTCTTCCTGGTCATCAGCCATGGCCACGGAAATCCGAGTCAAATGGAAACGAATCCTGTAAGTTGCAATCACTTTCTGTAATCATCTTACTGACAGTTGATAGCAAAGAGAACCTGCCTTGTTTTTCCGCTGCCAACGTTTTCAGCCGCATCGAAATCTTTGTCTAGCTGATCACCAGACCCAAGAAGCTCGAGGCTTTCAAACCCCTGAAGAACCGATTCCTGCTTCAACCAGTTCGCCTGCCAGGGGGAAAGCACATCATCAAGTATCCGCTTGTTAAGAAGCGACGGTAAGGTGTTCCACAAGTGAGCGATTCATATTAACTTGTTGCAGTAACTTCAACGGCATCCGATCCGGCCTGAGATTTATCATCCGTGCATGCCCATGGCGAGTAGCTCGCCATCGCTCACTCATGACCGGGGCACCGTCGGTGATGCAGATGATCCGTGAGATACATTGTTGGGGTAGACGTACCGCGACGAGCTGGGACTATCTTCCTGGTCCGCTGTCTGTGGGATGAAGCGAGTGTCAAGCAACTCCGTCTTTTCGATGCTGCTGTCCGGCACTTTAACGATGAATGTCAAGGCATGTTCCGTATCATCACTGGAACCATGGCGCTGGGGGAGCTTGCGGCAAAGGATGAGCCATGGCTGGCGTTGATGGATCTTGATCTGCTGGCTTCTGAAGGGTAGTAACTGGTAACGGGCGGTTTTGGAACGGCGGGTGGGTAACAGAAAAAATGTCCCCTAAGACTGAGGCTACTATAATAAAGTAGCCTAAGAGCCACTCTAAACTAGCATAAAGTGATCAATTTATTTCGTCTCTTATGATTTCAGCGGCCAATTCTTCTGACACCCTGACGAACGGCACAAAGGCATAGCTATCATATCTGAGTCTACCCAAAGCCAGACATAGAGAGGACGAACTTGGAATGACGCGCGGTAGATAGACACAGTGTATCATAGCTCGATCTACCCAATCCTCAATCGCATCAAACTACGCTACCCTATTGTCAACGTACTCGGAAAAGCCCCGCATAGACATCACGATAAGAGCTTCAACACCAGCTCTTATCGTGAATTGTAAGGTAAGGCATCATGCGGGGCATCAACTCGGGTCTAGACTCTAGACTCAACAGAATTGGCGATTATGATCGCTTCAATTATATAGCTATAATATTTACGGACATTTATCGTCGTCCAAGTCCAAACATCCTAACACTGTTCTTCCAAGCCGCCTCAGCAACTTCATCAACACCAACACCCTTTAACCCTGCGACAATCAAAGCAACCCGCTCTATAGTACAACTCTCATTCCTCTCCTTGACCATACACTTGGGATCCCACTTATCCCTCTTCTTAGACGCAGGTAAAGGTCTCGCGTTGGCGCAGTACTGCTTCACTACTTCACCCTTCAACTCACCCCACGGCGCATCCGTCTCGAGCTGCAGAGAGTCAAGAGGAATCTTGGACACCATCTCCAGACTTTCCGTGCTCTGGAAACTGAACCCATTGACGCTCACGCCTAGACCCATGGATACTAACTTCTCCATCTGAGATGTGCTTCCGACGAAGCTGTGTACTAAGCCGCCCCGGGGAAGTTTCTCCATGTATGGGGTGATCATCTCGACGAAATCGTCAAAGGCGTTGCGGCAGTGCAAGAAGAGAGGAAGATCCCATTGGTTCTTGACAAACAGATCCAATTGAGCAGTGAAAGCCTTCTTTTGCACATCCTTGGACGCATGCTCCTCCTTATCGTAGTCAAGACCCAGCTCTCCAAACGCCGCAATGTGAGGCGAGTCTTGAGCCAGGGCGTTTTTGACTTTCTGCTCCAGCTCGGCAAGGTACGACTTTCCACCTTGATCAAGCTCAGAAGCGTGATAAGGATGCACGCCGATGGTGTAATATGCCTGAGAAGGGCGTAGCTTGGAGATGCTCTCGTTCTCAGAGACGTCGGAGAGTGACATGCCCGTCAACATAATCTTGCTAACGCCCGCATCTTTGGCTCGGTCGAGAGTGACGATAAAGTCTGGTTCGTGGTACTGTTTATCATCACGGTATACGCCCTTGAACTCTTTCGCAGTTGCTGTGACAGCGACCTAATAACACCGAGTCAGCCCCCCATTTGAATCACAAGACATCAAACCTACATCCGCGTAACGAATCTCAGCTGATGGAGCAGCGGGAGCTCCGGTGGGGAAAGCACTTAGATCAATAGTAGACGACATTTTAAACAATGAGGGGATGAGAGTTTCGAGAAAAAGAGGAGGCGGAGCAACAGCTTTAAAGTACTCTGAAATAGAGTTCCACTCAAAGGTCATGAAGCATCATGTTGCATGCATAAGAAGCCAGCACTAAGATACCCTGAAGGCTGACGCCCAATAGCCATCGCAAGCATCTCGAAACCCTATTTCGACTGGGCTATCGCGGAGAAGCAAATTACGTCAGATCTCCATTATGTGGAGGTCCAAGATGCGGAGGTGTTGAGCTAGTTGCTGTACCTTGAGCTGTCAGAAGAGGGGGATTCATACGTGTCGTTTGTTGTCACGCGAGCTTCACGAGTCAGGGACAGTCATATTTAATGCAATGGTCGGTCTGTTTTGAACTGACTCCCTAAATCTGCAGACCAAACTCCTCATCGCCTCATCAGAAACACTCAATCATAGCCAAGACCATTCTTTTCCTAACCGCTTTTTACAGATCGATCCCAAACACACCACACCAGGTAAACGCCTGCAATGTTCCTCCTATAAACACTGAAATGCGCACGAAGCCGTTGCCAACATACCAGGCTTGAATTGACTACGAGACGTTTGGAAGAAAAGCAGGACTTGTAGCGTGACAATCACGCAGAGCAACGGTTAAAGACAGTCAAAAGCAAAAGGAAAACGCAGTGAGTGACTAAAGTAAACACAGAGGGTACAGGCAAGTAGCTTAAATGAATTGAATTGATGACAATCCACCGGGGGGACCGAAGATCTCTAACGCCAATCATGATTCAGACCCAAGGAAATGGAGTGTGCGTGGTGTCGTGTAGAAATCCTGAGCTGCCATAAAACTT